>CM072799.1:12752801-12868995 GCA_036983795.1 Megachile lagopoda
ACCGGTCACACTACGCGATATACGAAATTTATAATATATGAAGTCAAACTGTCGGAACGGAAAAAGAAACGTATAAAATATGATATAAAGCGTAATATATAAGAATACATACTATATAATAACACACACACACAATACAAAACAAACGCATATAGACTAACGAACAATTTGAAACCTGTCGGGAAAACGTACTCGACGACCTGAACGCGTAACCCGCGGTTGTACATCTGGTGTACTGTCGCAATTGTTTGTCGGAATAACCGATTGACTTTGTGAAGTTATTAAATTAGGTCTATCTTCCGCTATTATATATGCAGGCTTCAATCTATCAATGGATACGTTCACTTCTTTACCCTTAATATTTAACGTGAATGTTTTATCACCTCGGCGCACTACGGCAAATGGACCCTCATAAGCTGGTTGTAAAATGGTTTTCGCAGAGTCAGTTCGAATAAAAACATGTGTTGATGTACTAAGGTCTTTAAAAATGAAAGTACGGTTAACGGAATGATGTGATACATTAGTGGGATTTAATTTAGAAAAATGATTGCGTAATCTATTAATGAAATCGGAAGTGTTCTCCTTCTCTTCCGTCACCGACGAAGACAAAAAATCTCCTGGTAATCGTAATGGCTCACCATACACTAATTCAGCTGATGTCGCATTGAGGTCCTCCTTCCATGCAGAACGTATGCCAAGTAAAACTGATGGAAGTATTTCAGTCCATTTAGCCGATTGATGACATCTAATAGCAGCTTTAAGCTGTCGATGAAAACGTTCTACCATTCCGTTAGCTGCAGGATGATATGCCGTAGTGCGAAGGTGTCTACATCCAATCAGGTCATTAAGTGCGCTAAACAATTTCGATTCAAATTGCCTTCCCTGATCGGTAGTAATTCTTAAGGGGGTACCAAACCGTGCTACCCAACCGTCATAAAAGGTTCGAGCCACGGTTTGGGCCTCTTGGTCGGCCATGGGAAAAGCTTCCGGCCACCGAGTATACCTGTCTACGCAGGTTAAACAATACCTATAACCTTCCGACACCGGCAAAATCACTATATCTAAAGGAATATGCTCGAAACGGGCGGAAGGTCTAACGAACGTGGCTAACGGCGCGGTCACATGACGCGAAATTTTCGATTTTTGGCACGGTATACAACTTCGTGCCCACTCACGGACATCCTTTTTAATCGACGGCCATACATAACGCTGTGTAATGAGCTTGACCGTCGCGTTAATTCCTGGATGCGATAAACCGTGTAGCATATTAAAAATAGACCGTCGGAAAGGTAGGGTAATAAATGGTCTTACGGGCTTAGTAGAAACATCGCAAAAAATATCAGAAGACGTGCCGGGCAATAAAACTTTACGCAGTTGTAAATTAGAACTATTTTTCAACAATTGTTGTAGCTCCTCATCTTGAGCCTGCGACCTTGCTAGTTCCTCGTAATTAATTGAGTGATTGACCGTTTCCACTCTAGACAGCGCATCGGCAACAACATTATCTTTGCCAGAAATATGTTGGATATCAGTAAAAAACTGAGAAATGAAATCAAGGTACTTGAATTGACGTGGAGAACACTTATCTAATTTTTGTCTAAAAGCAAAAGTTATGGGCTTGTGGTCTGTAAAAACAGTGAAATGTCTGCCTTCGATCATATGTTTAAAATGTTTGACTGCTAAATAAACAGAAAGTAGTTCCCGGTCGTAAGCGGAATATTTCCTTTCGGCAGATCCTAATTTTTTAGAAAAGAATGCAAGTGGTTGCCAATCATTACCGATACGCTGCTGTAAAACTGCCCCTACGGAGAAATCAGAGGCATCGCAGGTAACTGCTAACGGGGCATTGACCTCAGGGTGAGCGAGCAAAGTTGCCTTAGCCAAACTGTCTTTACAATTTTCAAATGCCCGACACGCTTCCGCTGTCCAGGTAATCGGAGCTTTACCCTTTAAATTACCGACCAAAAGGTCGTTCAAAGCAGCTTGAAAATACGCGGCATTAGGAATGAAACGGCGATAAAAGTTTATCATTCCCAAAAATTGTCTTAAATCTTTTGCCGTTTTCGGAAGAGGAAATGATTTAATAGCCTCTACCTTTTCAGGCAGAGGTTGAGTGCCGTTTTCGTCAACACGATACCCGAGAAATTTTACCGCTCCCTTTCCGAAGGTACATTTACGCGGATTAATAATTATACCGTAATCTTTTAAACGCTTAAACAGGAGTTCTAAATGACGCAGATGTTCAGCTTGAGACTCGGAAGCAACTAAAATGTCATCGATGTACGCATAACAAAAATCAAAATCGCGTAAAATTTCATCGATGAAGCGTTGGAAAGTTTGCGCGGCATTTCTTAACCCGAATGACATAAACGGAAATTCAAAAAGTCCAAAAGGTGTCGTGATAGCAGTTTTTTCTATATCTTCCGGCGCTACCGGTATTTGATTGTATGCGCGGACCAGATCTATTGTGGAAAATACCTTTTTGCCGTTTAATTGTTGCGCAAAGTCTTCAATATGTCGTACGGGGTATCGGTCGGGGATTGACCGCGCGTTTAAAGCCCTATAATCACCACAGGGTCTCCAAGCTTCGTCGCCTTTCTTCTGAACCATGTGAAGAGGCGATGACCACGGGCTCTTCGATGGACGGCACGTCAGCATCGGCCCGATTACCACGAACTGTTAATGTGGTCGTCCGATCGACGAGGCAACGGTTACGGATGTCCACCATAAGGTCGAAGTGTTCAAGAAAATCCACCCCGATTATGGGCTTCGACACATCCGCAACCACGAATCGCCAGATGAAATCGCGACGGAGACCGATGTTCAAGTTCAAAGCGACCATGCCATAAGTGTTTATAATGCTCCCATTTACCGCCGTCAATTGATAATCCGACTTCTCTCGCGGTCTACGCAGCAATTGGCGTGGAAAAACGCATAAATCGACCCCAGTGTCCACCAAGAACTGTATTTTGGACACCTTATCGGTAATAAATAGACGGCGGGACGCTGGATTAGGGTCGTTGGCCGTCATCAACGACTTCCCTGGTCGTTTCCCTGCACCGAACTCCAATTGCAGGGTGGCACACACCTATGCGCGTTGGACCCATAACGCCAATGGTACCAGCATTTCCCCTGGTAGTCCGGCTAATCCTCCGTCAGCAATCGACCTCTGGCTTTGCGATCCCGCGATCGCGACGAAGAACGACTGCGATAACCTGAATTTGAACGGCGTCAGCCATTCCATTTGGCCCGTTGGGAGGGTGGTCCTTCGTTATACAGGGACTCGTGTATCGCGGAAATCTCCTGTCTCAAAGACAGGGCTAATTGCGCCATCTTCACATTTAGCATTGTCTCCAAATTCTGATCCATCAAGGATGATTGCCGTGATGTAGCCAGACTCGGAACTGCAGTTTCCAATACCTGAGCTCGTGGTGTTAATGTCTCCGCAATGGCGTCCGCGAGTTCTGCCACTTTTTCCAAGGCGGTGTCCCTTTGCGTGGCCAAAATCACCTGCATATTTGTAGGCAACCGACCCATCCAAAGGGTCCGCAATACCCCGTCCGAAACAGATGTACCTGCTAGCTCACGCAGGTGCCGCAGAAACTGAGAGGGTTTCCGGTCCCCGATCTCTTCGTGCTCTAGGAGTCGCCGGGTCTTTTGTTCTTGCGATGCGCTGAGTCGTCGTATGAATTCAGTTTTTAACACTTTATACGGCTCCGTCGCCGGAGGGTTCATAATTATATCGCGCACTTCCGCGGCGTATCGAGCATTCAACGCACCAAGTATGTAACCAAACTTCGTCGACTCGGACGTCACACCGGACGCGTCAAAACTTCTTTCCACCATAGAAAACCACATCTCTGGGTCGCCCGGACAAAATTCCGGTATACGGACTGCGACGCGATCAACCGCCGCCGGTGCTTTCGTGGAAGCACTTGCACTAGCACTATGGTCAGTCATGGTTTTTGTGTTCTTTTGTTTATGAGAGAAAAAAAACTGAACTTAGTCGCATAAGCGAATTACGTCAACAGCACGTCGGACTATCACACAAAATAATGTCTTTATCACTATATTTCTTTTTCTTTTTTTTTACAAAAAAAATGTCAATTCACACCACTCGTACACTAATAATGTCAAAAGTTTTCTAATAAATACTTAACACCGAACCGATCGCGTCGGGGTCACCAATTGTGGGAAGGAAGGTAGGTGGTAATAATAAATAGACTATTTCTTCCGTTACTTAACCCACGTTTATTAATCACTAGCGTGTTCGTAAGCGCGAACTAAACCTTTTAGAAGCTGAAGACTGACTGTGTCTGTGCTTGCTAAACTCCTTCCTCGAAAACTCGTTAGGAAAAAAGGAAAGAAGTATAGATAGAAAGAGAAAGTCGAGAAACATGGAAAAACCCAGAAAACCGTTGAAAAATTCTGAGAGGTATAGACACAGCGGAAAAAGGTCATAAAAAGGAAAGTGAGGAGGTTCGCAAAGGCCTAAGAGCTGACACTAACCAGGCCCTGGCGAGACCTTGCAGAAAGCGTGAAGAATTAGAAAACGTAAAATTGGAGAAGATAGAAAACAGAAAAAAGGACTTTAGAAAATAGGCCGGATGTAGAGAACAGAAAAAGCAGCGGCGTATATGGTGCTATGGGCGCCACAAGCCATTAAAATTAAAATATCTCCTAAACTAATGATTTTTTTGCATAAATCGATTAATACTTTTTAATTAAAAAAAAAATATACCATCAGAATGTGCCCCTCTCAAAACCATTCAACTTCATCTGAAACATTGTTTGCTATGAGTAATAATAATGACGTAAATCTAGATGGAAAAATGTGGTGAACCACCCTGTATATATACACGATATATGTACTTCGAAAGCCAATATTAGTAATATAGAGCAAAATTTATCGAAAAAATTGACTACAAATAAATTCCAAATTATTAGAGTTTGACATGAAAGTAGATTTGCTTGATTTAAATTTCCCGCTTGTTTATACAACCAATTTAATGGGTCAGAGAGATTTCGCGAGATCAAAGGCGCCGACAGAGTGCGTCGCCTCTGGTTTACTCTGTGCCCATGCGTAAGTTGTGGCACATGTTATGCTAATTTTCGGATGATAATACAGTATTCTCTCCGTAAGTGTGATAAAGATCGCTACCGTAACAGTAAAAATGTTATCCCGACTACTGGAAGGATCCCCCTCGGAATCAGTCAAGCGTTAAACACGTTCGGTTACCGAAACTACGAGGATCGAATATCGGTAAGACACATACTAATGGAAGCAAAGGGAAAGATTGCAATTTTCTTATTATAGTACTATCGTATTCATCTCCTTTTTCTGTTTAAAATGACGCCAAACATTATATAATTACGATCATAATTACTTGTGTAGCAAACTGTTACATAAGTACGCAAATTTTTGTGACTAGCCGTTTGTACAGTCCATCAGAGGTTCTTACGGAAACAACCCGTACAATTCCATCTTTGCCTTAGTGTAGTGCCAAGGCACCAACGTGATGGGGGTAAATTATCTTCTTTGATGATGACCAAGTCACCCTCTGTCAGATAATGGTTGGTTGAAGATCTTCATTTTTCTCTCTGCTGCAGTTGATGTAAATATTCTTTCTGCCAGCGCTGCCAAAAATGCTGGAACAATTGCTGGACCAGTAGATATCTGTTTAATCTGTTTAACTTGACATCTTTTAGGTCATGGTCCGGTACTGCACTCAGTGCAGTGCCAAATAAAAAATGTCCGGGGGTTAGAGAAGTTAAGTCATTCGGATCTGAGGACATGCGGCTGAGAGGACGGGAATTTAGGCATGACTCTATCTGTGTTAGTAGCGTGTATAGTTTCTCGAATGTCAATCTCTGCTCTCCAATAACGCGATTCAAATGATATTTCGTTAATCAGACTGCACTTTCCCATAATCCTCCAAAGTGTGGAGCTTGGGGAGGTATAAATTGCCATTGTATTTGATCTTTCTTCAAAAAACTACTGATGCGCGTGTTATAACCGTTACTTCCTACTAATGCATCTAAATCACTCAGTTTATTTTTCGCCCCTACAAAATTCGTTCCATTATCCGAAAAAGTGGTACGACAGCGACCTCGACGAGCTATAACACGTTTGAGGCAATTTATGAATGCGTCTGTACTTAAATCTACGGCTAACTCTATGTGTATCGCTTTAGTGGCGAAACATACAAAAATACATATATATGATTTTTCATTGTTACTTTACTACGACTACGCTCCTTAGTCAAGAATGGACCCGCGTAATCTACGCCACAAATGGCGAATGGTCGTGCAGGTGTCACCCTGGCAGCCGGTAATTGACCCATAGAGTACTGCACTCCCCGTGGGTTAGCTCGGAAACACCTATTACAGCCTCTAATTACTCTTTTCACATTTCTTGTACAATTTATCGGCCAGAAGTTTTCACGCAGTGACACAATGTGCACAGATGTGACGCAGTTACATGGTGTTTTGCAGGCAATAAAATAGGATGCTTTTTATTGTATGTAATAGGTGCATTACTCAAACGCCTGCCGACTTTATTAATTCCTGCTTCATCTATAAACGGGGCCAATGTCTGTAATGGACTTTGTTTTTTACTTAACGCGAGAGATTCGCTGGGAAACGTTGCTTTTTGTACCACCCGTATTAATGTTTTCTGAGCTTCTTGCAATTCTACTACTGATAAACTACTGCTTCCTGACCTTGTTAATTTATTTGTTTTGGATTTCTGCACGTTGTTAATGAACCGGGGACAATAAGCTGTTATTCTCAGTAATCGGTCGAAGTCAGAATACCGGTTAATGAATTTGTTGTTGGCAAGGGTGACGATGGCCACTGATGGTATGGGATTTTCTTGCTCTGAGATATCAACTATCTCTTCTATTGATTGTGACCAGAGGTCCGACTCGTTCTTTAACCGTAACGGACCTGACCACCATAACTCACTAGCGCCCAGTAATTTGGGGGTACTTCCACGCGTTATTAAATTTGCGGGATTTTCATGTGACCGAACATGAGACCAATTCCGTTTGTCGGTTAACAATTGAATTTGCGTGACTCGATTTGCGACAAAAATCTTCCATTTATTGGAATGACCGCGAATCCACGCAAGGTTATTTGTCGAATCAGAAAAATACCATTCCCTATCTGTTGAAATCCTTGTTCATTGGTTGTAGTGTTTTAAAGGTTGACGCCCTCATACAAGAAATGGTCACCCCTGGAAGTAACCGCGACCAAGGGGTGACGCGCGAAGGATTCCGCGTGTTCTGGGAAAAACTGGGACCCTGACTGTAATTGTTCGGGGTGATTGCTCGAAGTGGCTAACTTGAGTTGAATCTTTCTACCCGAAGTGAACAAAGTTTTGCCGGTCCGCGTGAAGCAAATGACTTATTCCTCGGGGCAAGGCGGAAAATTATACTAAAATTGGTGTATTCGTCAAAGATTTATTTTTTACTAAAAGCTCACAGTTGTACCTCGGTGTTCGATAGCGCGTTTACGTCTGTCTCTCGCTCCGATTACCCCCCCCCCCCCCCCTTTTATTATCGGCTTCCAAGAACGCTCCAGAACTCCTAGCCTACTCGAATTTTCGCGATGTCTCGCGGCTGCCCTCCCGCACCGCGCAATCCCCCTCGTGGCCAGCGGGATGGGAAGTACGCGATGGGGAGGGGGCGCGTCGAGACATCGTTCGTCAAGTTTAAATACAAAGAATGTTCTTAGGAGTTCTGGAGCGATCTTTGACCGTTCCTTGAACAGTAATGGTTCAAAATAACGGAATCGAAAATTAACATGTTGGACCCAAGCAGAAACTTGGGTCGTCGATGCGAGAAGTATTTTTCCTAACGAAAAATGGTCAATGGCTTCATAAACTTATTGCCTTTACGGTCAGTTCAAAATTCTTGGTCTATTGCTTTCCTGGTTTTTATGATTCGGCTTCGGGGTCTTATATGGTTATTTGTAAAATATGAAAATTGATGCATCGCATTCTAAGGAGATGCAACATACTGCCCCCCTTGAACGGCTTTGTTCAATAATGAATCGATAATTACTAAAGTAGAGTAATTCGTGTTGTGTTCGACGTAATGTGGTTTAACAGGTGTGCGTTGTTGTAAATCTAAACTAACGAATTATAATGATTACACGCTCTCATTCATACCTTTAAACAAATATACATTCGCGGCTTTCACACTTACATTCTCGTAACTATAGAATACTGATGAACATTGTGTACACCCGATTTCACTGTTCAATCGGTAGTGGAGCTATACGTTTGACTGATCGTTTATATTCTCCACGGCTGGTTTGCACTGTCACCACACGGATGATGCCATGTGCGCCAGGGTGGACTGCGGTGATTCGTCCCAACGGCCACTGCATCGGAGGAGTGTTGTCTTCTTGGACCACAACCATGGTTCCGACTGCGAGTTGTTGGGTTCCGCCGGTGTGCCATTTTTTACGGGGGATCAGCTCCTGTAAATACTCAGCTCGCCAGCGCTTCCAGAAGTGTTGGCGAATTTGTTGAACGTGTTGCCAGGGTGATAGTCGTCCGTCCGGTATGTTCGTGTAATCGTGGTCAGACATACTCATCAACGACTCGCCAATTAGGAAATGACTTGGTGTGATGGCAGTCAAGTCATTTGGATCAGTGGATACCGGAGGCAAAGATCGAGAATTTAGGATGGCTTCTATTTGATTAATGAGAGTTAGGAGGCCTTCAAGAGATAACAGCGCATTGCCGATTACGCGGGTGATGTGATGTTTTGCGGATTTCACTGCCGCTTCCCAAATACCACCAAAATGAGGTGATCGGGGTGGAATAAAGTGCAAATTGATTTATTGATTGGCTAAGGATTCGATTATTTTGTTACTATTGTTTGAATGTGCTATATACGTGTGGAGCTCAAACAATACGCGTTTCGCACCCACGAAATTTATTGCATTATCTGAGTAAAGGTCGCTTGCGTTCCTACGTGAAGGTTCTCTAAGTGAACCTCGCGAACGATTAATTTTGCTAGGTGACTGCTTTTATGCAATAGCATGGGATGCTTCTCATTATAAAGAAGATCCGCGATTGCTAGCCGTCCACCTACCCGAAGAATTTCGTCGGAATCTATGAATGGAGTTAACGATGCTAGACGACTTATGTGATTTTTCGATTTTAGGTCATGTAATTCGTTCCGATACGACAACTGTTGGGCTAACCGTACGATTCCAATTTCAGCCTTGTGTAATGTAGTCGTAGAATTAGACCAAACTACAGTTTTATTGAACTTCATGTGTCCTAGATCGCGATATTCGTTTAAAAGTTTAATGTATTCGTATTCTAAAATCGTGTTTTTATCTAATGTTCGCTATAACGCGTGGAACTGTGAAATCGCAGTAGCGTATGAATTGCCTAATGTCGGCGGTCGTGTTTTGAATGGCAATTTTACAATGTACCTGCCAAAATTCGATTCGCGAGTTGTATCTATGAAATGATTTTCACATGCGCGTTCTTTGGGAGACAAAACTGACTCCTGAAGGGGTTCCTCTAGTTCCCGGAATTTCGTGATGCAGGCCTCCGACGCATTGCATGCGACATGACAATAATGTAACGATTGTTTAGATGGTAATTTACCTGAGAGAACCTAGCCTAATTTTGTTTTTACAGTGTTATGGAATCGTTTACGATTGAAATTTGACCGATGCAAAGCAGTTGGAAGAACACCTCTGCACCAATCAAGCCATCGATTTCAGACGGAGTATTGAATTCAGGATCGGCTAGTGGGATGTTAAGTTGTGCTTTTGAGATTGGACGGAATGGTAAGATTTCGGTTATGCTCGGCAATATCAGGAATGTAAAATCGCTTGTGTAATTGTTGATTGTTGATTGGACACAGGTGCGTAGCGAATTTCGAATCTGTGATGTAGTCTGGTTTATCCCTACTACTGGAATATTTATTTTCGTTAACGGTAAAGAGAGTTTGTTAGCAAATCGTTCTGTTAGAAAATGTGATTGAGACCCTGAGTCCAGGAGCACTCGACAGGGTTGCGGTCGATTATGTTTGTCGCGGACATAAACTACTGCGGTAGATAGAAGTGTTTCGTTTAGAGTATTCGCGCTTTATGCCGATACATTCGCTTGTACCGGTTTCTGCTCTTTGTACAGCAGTGTATAGTGTTTTCCATTACACTGCTTGCAGCATCCAGCAATACAATCTTTGACATCGTGATTTGGTCTTAAGTAATTGATGCATAAACCAAACTTACGAATCCTTTCCGTGCGTTGGTCAACGTTCGTGGCTGTTAGAGTTTGACAATATTGCGTGAAATGGTTTTCTTTACACATGTAGCAACGTGCTTGCTGTGCGGGGTACGCGTGAGTCGGTACGGTAGCGTTTGGTAATCCGCGATTTCGCATAACGGGACCTGGTCGTGTACGTGTTATTGTTGGAGTCGACGTGTTAATTATTCGTGTTATTATGTTCGCGGGTTCTACTCTAGTGCTTTCTAGAACCCTACGCCTATTGTGTAAGAATTCTAACAATTTTTCCATTGACGGAAGATCAGTTCCTTGTATTTTCTCCTTCCACCGTAATCGTGTTTGGTCGTCCAATTTACTGGTTATCGCGCAAATTGGAAACGCTTCTAAAGACGGTTTATTAAGAGCCTTTAACGCGTTATAATGCTTCATGGCCGTGTCGGTTAGTTCATCCAACGCTGTCGGATTGGATCGCGAACATGATGGTAGATCGAAGAATGCCTGAACGCGGTTATTGATAACTACGCTCGGATCGTTATAATTTTTGTCCAAAATATCCCATGCTACTGCATAATTCGCTGCGGTTGTTTCTAGTGATTCGACTTTTTCTGCTCCCTTTCCCGTTAAGCAGGACTTCAAATAGATAAGTTTCTGAGCGTCGCGGAAGCTTAGATTCTCATGGATAACCGATTTAAACGCGTCCGAGAAGCCCGGCCATGCTTCGTATGTTCCCCTGAACTTCGGTAAGTGCATGGTGGGTAGTTTGACATGAAATTCTGATAATATTGTTAGCGGTGATTGTACGTTATTGGCCTCAGCCAAACCAGATGGTTGTAAGGCATGTGGCGAACCGTCTATCTGACTAGGAATTTTTTCGTGCTTTTCGATGATGCTCTTCGCGGCGGCTACGATACCGTAATAATGATCTTCGAAATCGGTTCGTTCGTTTAATCGAATTTCATAGTCATCGTCTGAGGCCGACAATTCTAGCGCGTTCTGAATTGTCGAACTCTTTCTCGAGACGCGTAATACGTAGTTTTAACCCCCTAAGAGGAATGTCTTCTCATTTGCGACATGTATCTAGCAATCTCGCGAAGGCTGTCAATTTTTATTTAATTGTCGCGCGTTTTCGAATGTGTACGTGTTGGGTTTGCGTATTACTTTCTTGGGCCATTATGCAGTTGCAGGAAGGATCGGAAAATATGGAAATTGACGAGCTATATGAATAATGTCTGACTCTCGAATTACAATGATGACCACGTCGTGGACTTGTTCATGGGCGACGAATGAAATCCCTTGGTGATCAATCCCAGAACGCCGTTGCCTTGTGGTAGTCTCCCATTCACCTGGTCTAATGCTTGACCGTAGGTAAACGCACGCCCCATACGCTCGGAAAAGCCAACTAACTCTACTCTCCCCGTAGCGATAAGTACTAGACGAGGAATTTTCAATTCATTTAAAAAAACTAATTCTTTATCTAACTCCATCCATTGGTTATATAAATCCTGGGACACTGATTCATCCCATTTTGTCTGCAGTTGCCACAATTGCTGCATTTTTAATTTTGCATTAGTTATTACCCGACTGATTAAACCTAATGGGTCAAAAATCTGTGCTATCTAAAACAAAATTGTGCGTTTTGTCACACGTTCATGTAGCGACGGCATAGTTGCAAAACAAAGCTCGTCCTTAGCTGGTGACCACTGTAACCCGAGTGTTTTTGGGTTCTTATCAGCACTTGACATTTTGTCCTTTATATCTAGATGTTGGGAGAACGTCGGACTGTTGATAACCCGTTTTCGTAGTTTTAACCCTGCCCTTCCTAAAATGTCCGACAAAGTTTCTTTAATCTGCTCTAATTCTGATATTGTTTCTACGCCAGTTAGCAAATCGTCGACATAAAAGTCGTTAATAATGATTATACTAACGGTTGGAGTTTTTACTGCACAATCTAACCCGATTTGTTTCAGAACACGCGTGGCTAGAAATAGCGCGGAGGCAGTGCCGTACGTTACCATATTTAATTCATATGTCTCAATTGGAGAATCACGATTTGACCGCTATAAGATTCTTTGCAAACAATGCTGCTTTGGTTCTACCAAGATCTGTCTGTACATTTTCTCTATGTCCGCTGATAATACATATTGGTGTATTCTAAACCGACTTTTGCCACAGTAAGTTGGTCCCTGCTCCTTATTGGCCGACGCATAACAGATGCCAAAACAATCCAGCACCGATTAACATGTCGATCGGCCGACACTTGTCGAAATCCGGATCTGCTAATTTAACTTGTGCTGGTACGGAAATCGCCAATTTATCTATACTGATGTTCAGCATGTCTTGAGTAATTTTATCTATTGCTAGACGTGAAATATCGGCGTTGAAGTTATTAAGTCGTGAAGTTACCTTTATGTTGACCCTATCTCGTACTATTTTTAATTTTCCGCCTATCCCTGACACTTGCATTTCTGTCGGCTCATAACTAATACCTAATTTTTTGCATAATTCATACGTAATGAAATTAGACTGAGACCCTGAATCAAGTAACGCCCGACATTCTAATCTTTGTCTGCTTTTATTCTGTACGTAAATGACTGCTGTGGACAGTACACTGTACTCCCACGATCTATCATCAATATTAGCGACACACAACGTAATTTATTGGAGTCCGAAGGACCCGCTTCCTCGGTCGAAACGTTGATTGCTTGAGGAGCAACTTCCCGATGCAACAATATGTAATGTTTCCTATTCCAAATATCACAGTGTTTTCGTATACAAGCTTTGTACCCGATGACCTGTTTGCAAACAATTGTAGCAACTGCGAGATGCCTAAACTATTTTTGCTTTTTCATCGATGAATAATGATTTGAATTTGTTGCATCGGAACAAAGGGTGCCCAGCACCGCACGCTGGACAGGTACTTGGCGTGCTTGCGACGGTCGCCGTTGCGCGGAAAGGCTTGCGACTACCTGCTGTTTCTATTGGAGTTTCAGTTTTCATGGTTTGAATTGGGACACTAACGCGTTCTAATTACAGTGACCGTTCTTCTGAAAATACAAGTCTATCAAACGTAACTCTATCTGAGGTCGTCGCAGCCTTTTCCCATTCTCTTAATGATGCTATGTCTAACTTTCTGGATAAGATTGGAACAATCAAAGTATCCCATAGTTCTAACGGTTCATTTAATGATTTTAAGGCTGCTAGGTGATTCCTTGCGTCATCAACTAAATTCCTAAACGCTGATGATGACTGTTTTTGGATGCTAGGCATGTCTAGTAGAGCTGAGTGAGACATGATGTTTTGTAATAGCTACTGAATTTTTGTACCGCGATTTTAATGCTTCCCACGCTAACCGGTAATTTGCCTCGGAAACTCCCAAAGATTGAACTACCTGCGCGGCTGGACTCTTTAAAGCGAAGTTCAAATAATGGAATTTTTGTACATCTGATAATTCACTTTCATGTACTAAACTCGTAAAAGTATCCCTAAATCTAATCCAGTCACTATAACTCCCATCAAATGATGGCAGCTGAATTGTCGGTAATTTTACCGTGGCCGGTGAATTTGTAAGAGTGCGGGAACTTGTCTGTCCTGTGGTTTGATTTGCTGTTCTACTATTTCCCTGTGCGCGTTCTATATACATTTCAACCTCGGCAATTAAATTGAAATACGTTTCTTCAAACGCATCCCTATCAGCTGCGTGAGATGCTTCCGAGTCTGTTCCCTCAACTACCCGCTCGATCCGATTCTGAACTAAATTGTATCTATTATATAAATCTACATTAGCCTCTACACGTTTTTGTAAAGCTCTAACCGGATACTGTTGTCGCAGATTCCGAAAAATACCCACTAAAACGAGTCAGAGCAGATTTTATTTGCCCGCGCTCGGTAGTTAATTTCTTTAACTCCTGCTCCATTTTAACACGACTATAACTGTCGGACTATGCCCGGTGCTGTTTTATTTACTACAGCCGACTCTTATTTACACTTTGCCGCGTGGTCGCCCTCCGGGGAGGAAAATATAAGGAGTACACCAAAAATACAAGAGAGCTGGCACGGTCGGTATCGGTTAACGGTCGCTTGCCGGGTGCTCTCCGGCTTATCGGTTACCGGGCCGGTCTTATATACGCCGCGGTCGCCGATTCTCTCGCGAGAATCGCGAGATAAGTGAGGCGGTGATAAGTGAGTTCGCACCTTTACAGTCGTTACACTACTAACGCAGATGAAAATAGGAATTTCGGTTTACGTGACAGGAACGGAAGTGTAGTGACACAGCCTGATGCAAGTAACGCTGCACGCGTGAGTATCTGCTAGCTTCTGGCTGGATCCTATATTCTGCTTAGCCGTTGGATGCGGTTTTCTCTCGTTCGAAATCTTGATACAATCTTCCTCTGCGAAGATTTGCTTTATTCTTCTAAGTATTGTCTATTGTTCACACACCGATTATCACGCACTACTTGTTAAACACTGTTTTGTTCCATTCGATATGCAAACCGCTGTTGAATTGATTGCTGTTCCAATCTGATTCAAATCCATAAGCTACTGTATCTGGCTCGAAGGACCAATGATACGGTAAGGTCAGTGTTTGGTAAAGGAAGGAGGGAATCGTCGAGGTTCTTAAAGAATCTTTAGACGATCACTTTCCTTAACAATGTTCACGTTTATTCATATAACTCACACACACTACACGATTGACGACGATCACTCTTACACGCAACACTAATGGACAAAACTCACGAACGCGGAATTTATTCAAAAAAATGGAATTCGGGAGTGCTGTGCACTGTCTGGTTTGGTGGATTTCTCGGCTCAATGCTCCGTTGTCTTCTAACCGGCGAGAGCGAACGATCACCTGAATTCGGAACGGCGGTTAAAGGCTCCGTGACGTCACGACCTAATCAGCTGTCGCTAATCGGGCGCACCATGCGATCGGAGCCAATAACCAGATTAACGGCAATGCGAACGGTACTGAGACGGAAGGGGAGAACATTGCCGTTAATCTTTAAATCTGTCTAGGACGCGCGGGTAAGAAATGTTTATTTTCCTCGGTAGGTGAATTCAGGGACCGCCCGCGCTCGCCGGTTGGTACGGAATAGTCAGAACCCTAAATATTGCACTTCGCGCCGTCTAATATACTATCGAAGGACCACCTAATTTTACACGGATTGGGGCCGTAAGGTAGTTCAACTAATACTGGTTAATGAACAAAAAAACAGATTATTTGCCTGTATGATATTGGAGGTATGTGTATGTGTGTGTGTGAACGTATGTGCTAGATTCTAACTATTTGATTGTGAGTCTGAGTACTCAGCAATGGTTTCTGAACTATGACTTTTCTAACTCTAGTCTGTACTATTTAATGCTGTTCTGTCTTGTTCTATGTTTGCTCTGTCTGTTTTTGGCATTTTTTGCCATATTTAAAACCTCTGTTCTCCCTTCCATTGCGCCCTTGGCGTGGTATCTTTCTGGAAGGGGAACAGGAGTTCCTACGGGGGAGGACGGCGTTTCTTGGAAAAGTTTGAGTTTTCCCAAGAACTCGTGACGTGGTTCTCAGTCTGCTGAAACCGTTATTTTTCAGGTGCAAGATGTCCTTTGACCTTCGAGTCCTCGAGGTTTATGACATGGCCTGTGCCGCTGAAGCCGAAAAAATCTATAAATCAGTGCATGACCATAAATGCCTTTGCTAAAACTAAAATGTCACGTGCTAGCACTACGATGGTACGGATAATAAACTGTGGAATTCAAAAGTGGCCAATTTCTTCCGTCATGTCGTAAACCTCGTCTGTATGAAACTCTAACATAAGGAGTGATTAAAGTTTCCAACGTGAAAGAGGACAGTAAATCGAAAAGAAAGAGAGGCAGAAAGTTGAAGCGTTCGGCAAACATGAAAGACTTATGCGTGTTCCGTCTTTTAAATTCAAAAATCAAAATTCTTTATTTTTGATTAGGTTAGGATCATAATGACTTATGATCGTAATTATATCATGTTTGGTGTTATTTTAATCAGAAAAACGAGACGAATACGATGGTAAAAGTTTCATTCACGAAAAATCAAAAATAAAGAATTTTGATTTTTTAATTTAAAAGACAGTACACGCACGAGTCTTTCATGTTTACCGAACGTCTGGAATCTTAGTTCCTTTTTTTTTGTGTCGCTATCCTTTTCTACGTTCGGCTCACTACAAAGAACGTAGTACCTATTCTATAAACGTGAAACTCCAGATCCGAAGTTTTCACACTTATGGAGAGAATACTGTTTCACATTTATGGAATAGCTTGCACGTTTCTCTTATATTAATTTTATAGAAAATTTGTGGAATATATTAATTTGATGGATTTATTCGAACAACAAAATGTAGGAACATCTTGTAAAATTCAAAGATGTAATTATTGAAGCGTGGAATAATATTAATAAAAAAATAATTAAAAAAATCACATCTGAAATATGGAAAATTAAAAATTTTATTTTATTTGTAAATAGGGAAATGTAACAAATTATCAAATATATTTATGTGTAGCGGCTAGTCATAAAGTTGTAAATTTGTAAATAGCATCGAACGTGCAAACAGCTAGCACGGTTTATGACGTGGACGACAGCGGAGCTGTTTTTGAGAAAACCGTTTTAGAATTTTTAGAGAAAGCATGACTAGAAAGCATTACTAGACCAAGGTCACATACGTCCTTCGAAGAGTCAATGGGCTTCAGCTCTGCACATTGTTTCTAAGAAGGATAACGGATGGAGGCCTTGCGGAGATTATCGCGCCTTAAACGCTCGCACGGTTCCTGATCGCTATCCGATACCGCATATAGAAGATTTTTCACGATCGTTACACGGAAAATCGGTATTCTCGACGGTAGATTTAGTTAGAGCGTATCATCAAATCCCAGTTCATCCAGATGATATATCGAAGACCGTAATAACGACACCTTTCGGGTTATTCGAGTATACCGCAATGCCATTCGGGCTGAGAAATGCTGCTCAGACATTTCAGCGTTTCATAGGTACGGTACTCCGAGGTCTCGATTTTGCAAATGCGTATTTAGATGATATTTTGGTCGCGTCGGAAAATGAGACAGAGCATAAGCAACATTTAAAAGAGCTTTTCTCGCGTTTAAACGAGTACGGAATTGTCATTAATCCGACAAAATGTGTTTTCGCTGCGCCAAAGCTAAAGTTCTTCGGGTATAGGGTTAGTGCCGAAGGTACAAAACCGCTACCGGAAAAAGTTGAAGCGATCGTGGAATTTCCAAAACCGCAAACGGTCAAACAACTTCGTAGGCTTCTCGATATGGTAAATTTTTATCGACGGTTTATATCGAACGCGGCAGCAATTCAAACCCCCGTCAACCATCTGTTGAAAGGGCGAAAATTAAATAGTAATGCGCCGATAAAATGGTCTACGCCGAGACTGCGTTACAGCAATTAAAAAACGCGTTAGCTAACGCCGCGTTATTAGCGCACCCGAGTAGTAACTCGCGCCTCGTGGTTATGGTTGACGCATCAGATTACGCGATAGGTGCTACCTTGCAACAGGGGCAAGGAAATTCCTGGCAACCGTTAGGGTTCTTCACGAAATCTTTGTCCCCTGCGCAACGGAAATACGGCGCATACGATCGTGAATTACTAGCAGTCTATTCCGCCATTAAACAATTTCGTCATGCTTTGGAAGGTCGATCATTTATAATATATACAGACCACAAGCCTCTTATGTTCGCATTGAGGCAGAAGCTAGAGAAAAGTACTCCGCGACAATTTAGATATTTAGACTTTATCGGGCAATTTTCTACAGACATCAGGCACGTTAGTGGAAAAGACAATGAAGTAGCTGACGCGTTGTCAAGAGTCGAAGCAGTTTCTACGGCTATAGATATCGGGAAACTCGCAGAATCACAAAGAACCGATAAAGAATTACGTAAACTTTTATCAGCATCCAATACTTCGCTTCAATTAAAACGCGAAAAGTTCATGGACAGTGACACTGAAGTTTATTGTGATGTCGCCACATCTAGGATTAGACCTTTTGTAACAGAAACTTTCCGACGGCAGGCATTCGCTTCAGTTTACAATCTTTCGCATCCAGGGATTAAAGCCACCGTAAAATTAGTCAAACAACGTTTTGTATGGCCGTCTGTTGAGAAAGATTGTCGGGAATGGGCACGAAGTTGCCTCGAATGTCAACGCGAGAAGATTCATAGACACGTATCAAGTCCGATCGGTAATTTCGCGTTGCCATCCACTAGGTTCGAGCACGTATGTACATATCGACTTGGTGGGTCCGTTGCCAATGTCAAGAGGTAGTAAGTACTGTCTTACTTGCGTAGACCGTTTTACGCGTTGGCCGGAAATATTTCCGTTAGAAAATATTGAAGCCGAAAATGTTGCTCGAACGTTTGTTAGCGGTTGGGTTTCTAGATTCGGTACACCGTTACGGATTTCGACAGATCAAGGTTGTCAGTTCGAATCGCAAATATTTAAACAATTAAATATAATGTTAGGAACGACGCACCTAAGGACTACCACGTATCACCCAGCAGCGAACGGGTTAGTCGAGCGTCTCCATCGGCAGCTCAAAGCGGCAATTAGATGCCATAACGACGAGCGTTTTGTTAGGCATTACAGCAGCCCACCGAATAAATTTTTCAGCGTCCGCAGCTGAATTAGTGTACGGAGAAAATATTCGATTACCTGCCGAATTTTTTGTCCAGACATCGGGAAATAGCGTAGGGACAATAGATTTTGTAGATCAATTACGCGCGCATTTTAAGAACTTAAGACCGACCGTAGGAGCGGGACATGGAGATCGAAAAATATTCGTTTTTAAAGATTTGTCATGTGCAACACATGTCTTTGTACGCGTCGATGCCGCGAAAGGTCCCCTGCAAGCACCATACGAAGGACCGTTTTTCGTAGTTTCCCGATTGCCGAAAACGTATGTAATCCGGGTTAGAGGTAAGGATATTACGGTATCCATAGATCGTCTCAAACCGGCGTACATACTCGCGAATAGCGAACCATCCGCGGAATTAGAATTAGAGTTATCACCGCGTATAGTAGAACAACCTATACCAGATGCCGAACCGACCGCTGCGCAGAATCCGATACGAACGCGAGTAGGTAGACGCGTGCGATCCTAGTACTAGACTCAGGAGTTTACACCACTCATAAGGCAAAGAGCGGCATTTGCCTATTGAGCGACTCGCGACACAAACGAAAGTGGGGTTCGTGTGGCGCGTGGTTAAAGAGTGAAATCTACAGGTTAATACCTTTCATTAATTAGGTTTATTCAAATAATTAAAGGTAAATATATAGGATTACAATTAACAATTACTTTGAAAAAGATATAAAATGTATGTCTTATATTGTGTTACTAATATCGAAAACGCAAATCGGTAGCTAACTACTTCGGTTACGCGGTTTTCAACAAGGTACATCTAGTCAGTTAATTATTTGGTCGACGCTTATTATGACGTAAACGTAAGAAACGCGGGTTTATAGTGGATCTAGATCCTAACTGGTGACAGAACAATGTTTGGTTTCGCTATAATATCGAGATTTGAAACTTTATGTAAAAACAGTTGGACATAGAACAGCTACTCTTTGCTTGACTCTAAGACTATCGGTTCAACTGCCCTTTTGGTCGGAGCACAAATTGACACCCAAAACCTGATCGCTTAATTGGGGAGCCTGCGTTAGCTGGCTACTAAACGACCCAACGATACAAGAGTTAGATGAACAACGTATGCCCAACAGGGTTGCAAAGTAAAGTGACTCGACTTTATTAACCAGAGTTACTGAAACGCCACCCAAAAGACACGGGCTTCAGAGACCAAGCCGCTCGAAATGGGGAGCCTGCGTTAGCTGGCTACTAAACGACCCAACAATTAAGTATCCAAATGGCTGATACCCGCTGTCCAGTCAAAACTAAGAATCTTGTAGGCTCTTATCAGTTAAAACTGCTCCAACTTGTCACTTAACACTTTGCCGTCCGCACGTCTCGTAAAAATTTATTCCCGTGGCGCCGGCAGCGCTAATTCGGATTACTTGTAATAATCAGGAGATTATAAATTGTTAAGTTTTACTAATCTCGTCGTTAGCTCCCATGAGTTCTCAACCCTGTTCCCCTACTTTCATGAAATTTCGAAGATATACATGTAAAGAAAAACCTGTTCAACGGTATTTCTTAAGTTTGTCTTTACCGCGCTATCGACAGAGACCACCGGAGGTCACGACGGGGATGGATAGGCTTTTGTTTATAAAATATAAAGGACGACATTTTATGATATCGAATAATATTTTGTTAGTGAAAACTCATCGAGATTAAAACGTAAAAGAAAGACCTGAAGTAAAGGCTTTAAATGTTGTTTCTTTAATTATTACAGGTGAGCGAATATTTTGTGAATGTAAATACGTTGTGAATAAATCTTTAATTATTACAGAGAAACGCAATTTTGGCCTTATTTCATTTGTTTTTCAAATTGCTGGATAATATCCCATTATATACATAAGTAAATAAATACAAAATTCGTTTGTTTATTGCATTGGCGCACGACACCACTGTGGTGTCGCCGGACGGCAGTGTTAATACTTCTCCTAAGAGGTCCGTCACGTACTGCTTCAAAGATTGTTCTGCACTTGCAGCCTTCGCTGCACGCCCTTTTATACCCAGAGAATCATGGGTATTTCCCGCCAAGTGGCGAGTTTCGACACGCATAAAAACTATTACTATTTTATTACGCTTTATTTAGTAAAGAAAATATATTGATTTGATTAATAAAAATATGCTTTGATTTATTATTAATTAATATTTCACAAGCTAACTCGCTAAATCGCAGTACTAATTAATTTTTATATACGCAAATTAGCGGGATATTACAAGTATTTTAATAAGGAAATAATTAATCGCAAAAAATACATAAAACAATAGCTAAAAATACATTTTGATTTATCGTAAATAAATAAATAATAATGTGAATGTTTAAATGATGATTTATAGTAATTTCTTCTCGATGTATATTTGGCATCTCTTTCTATCCAACGCGCGCGCCATCGATCGATGATCCAATTTAACAATGTTGCAGGCATGATCTACCCGTGACTATTACCGCGCGAATTTTTATGGTGCGGTCGGTAATTCGCGGTCGATAATCAACAATAAAAGGTACATGTGCTGGGATTACCCTAATTATCTGCGCGGATATTCTTCATTACCAACTGGGGACGTTACAAAAGAAATAATATGAAATAATTGACCTTCAAAACAGGTTATTAAAATTGTATGAAATTCGTGTATTTATAACACGCACTTCAGAAACAGATGCATTAAGGTAAATACCCATTGCGTTTCAGTCGGTAAGACAGACACCCTGTGCACAAATTACCAAAGGTGGTCATGAATAATCGTCCATGTTAGGTATAAATGAAAGTAATTAATGAAAACCGACAGTGAAGTAAAGTGAGATCAGCAACACGGTCAGCTGTTGTGCGATGCACAACTATTAATACTTTGAATCAATTTTCCAGTTACCAATTTTCATTGAAACAAGTTTATTTATGGACTAAGAGATAACCTAAGTTAAATTGTTTGTACATTTTTTAAATTTAAAGTAGGTAAAAATTAATAGAATCGTTAGTTATATGATTCCATTTATTTTTTGCTGAATAGAGAAGTTATTTGTCTTTTCCAAAATATAAATTTGTTCCGTTGTAATTTTGTAAGAAGTAGTAAGTATAATTTTCGAGATTATATTGCTGATTTCTTTAACATTATGAATACAAGCATTGAATAAATTCTATTTATTCGGTCTGCATGGATAACAATTAATTGCTTGATTCCCTATTCATGAATAACAAATAACTGTACATTATTCTTAATTTTCTTATTAATTATTCAATTTAATTTTGGCTTAATGTCTTCTATTACAGCGACGCTGCATTAACTCGTTTGTTCGCGATCCCAATTAATCATTATGCTCGAACATGTCGCTCACGCAGCAAAACGTGATCCACGCGTTAATAATTCAAAAATAAAATCTTAAACTCTAGGATATCGTATATAACATAGTATAATGTAGTTATTAAATATTTACCATTTAATTAAAACACTCCTTCCCATCACCCTTTTTTTAAAAGTTCTTAAATGTCTATAAAATTACAAGTGGAATTCTGTAAACACAAATTCTGTCATTTTACCGATTGAGAATGTTACTGCATCAAAAGCTACTCCCATCAAAACACAATAATTGTTTGAAAAAGCATGGATTGCGTTGCAATTTCTGTAATATCTAATGGTAGAAATTTTATCGATTGACATAGCCATTTGAATGATGTTTAGAAAGTCACAGGCAAATTATTCGCTGCGTTTTCGTGTCAAAGATTCCCAATCGTTAACCTATACATATTATGTGAGCCTATTAATGGAAAAGCACGAACCACTGCGATAATTTGTTATTCTTCCCATCAATGAATGCGGGATCGATCTTCTCCATAATGTTGATTAAAGTGTCCTAATATTAATTTATAATTACCGAAGTATTGATCCAATCGTTGAAAATTGCGTTAATCTGGAATTTCTTTTGGATGTAGCCCTTTTCGAATATTTCTCATGACGTTTCCACGCGTTTGGCGAGCTGATGCATAAGACCCCTTTGCTTTCTCGATAGCTCAAAGCATATACCTTATATTTTTCTATTTTCTACGGAGCATAGTGATTCGCAAATATTTGTCTACGGGGTACTAACATATCGATATTGTGTTGAATGATATTCTAATTGTTTGTGTCATAGGTCACCTAAACGTTTTGCAGTATACAATTTGGGGGTACATGGTGTTAATATCAACAATCGATTGAATCATCGCTACTGAGATATCCAAAGCAGCAGTATATTAGCAGAAGCACGATGGAATTATATATCTATTTGACTACGAAATAAAAGTATTTTAAAAAATAGAGTAACTGTGAGAATTCTTGAAACTTCAACATCATTTTTACTGCCAGATTTAATGGCGTTATGCTGTAAATTATTCCGTGACACTTTAATTAGATGTTGTGGATCGAAAAAATTAAATATTATTTGTTCATTTACAATATAATATAGTTTACCAATATTCACAGCCAATTTCTTTGCTTTTTGTGATAGTCGATCCCCATGTCTTTTACTTCCATAACGACTTTTAAATTTATATTTTGCAGCTTTTGACACCCTCAATAGTAATAAGTATAAATTCATCAATATCCATACTTCAATAACCAAGTGATTGGTTAAATTTATTTGCGAACCTTGTTATCATGATCATTGCAGTATTATGTGGCACTTAAGAAATTTTGATCATAACCAGTATCATGAAATCCGACTATCGTGTCTTTATTAATCATATAAAGGAATGTGTAACGTAGCATCAACGCTAATACAACGGTATCTATCTAAAATACTTAAATTTTTGAATTTAATCTTTTTAGATATAATTTAAAAAAATGCATGAACGGTTATTTCTAAATTTGTTTATTTTTGCTCTGATGTTGCACTTCAAAAGCTTTGTCCTCAACTCTCATAACGCGATCTTCTACACAAAATTTAGGTGCGAACCGGTTTCTATATCGCGTCGTAAGAGCCCCTTAAAACAAGGACGTAGAACAATGGAAGAGATAGGGGAAGACGTAATGAAGGAAGTGATAACAATCGCGTTACGATCGACAGTTTAAGATAAAACATACTATCTGCAACATCAAAGCAAAAATAAAGAGTCGATTTATGACTAGTCGTTCACACGTTTTCATACAGACTGTTTGACCGTCGTCCTTAAATAGTTAGTGAAGACAATTAGTGAAAGCAATTAGTGAAAGCAATTGGTGAGAAGCGGCAGTGAAAAATGACGATGAAATGAAATGAGTTCACTGACTTGGCTATTATATCCACTGTTATTCGACACGTGTTATTCCTTTGTACGGTCAAGATTGGTAGAACAACTCCGTGATAGTAAAACATTTTCGTCGAAACTGGACTATTTGTAGATCAATAGGTAAGTCTCATTAAAATTGTTTGTATACATTTTTTAACTGTAATATGGACAGAAATTGATAGATTTGTTAGTTATCCGAATTCAATTCTTTTTTGTCGAATAGACATATTATTAATCTGATTCAAAATATTTTTACATCTTATAGTATTAAGTTTATACTTAATAAACGACACTTGACTGTACAAACAAATTAAAGGGCGTAGTGTTTGTGCTGTCAGTCACTGACTAGTCGCAAATGAACTCTCCTTCGAAAATTAAGTCTTTAGAATAAATAAATGGTGTCGAAAGATATAATATCGAGGAAGTGAGAGAAACTAACATTCTTACGGGTAACGCCGCGCCGTCCCGAACAAAAAGTTAGAAAATATCGATTTGCAATTGTTTTTATATGTGATACACTTCCAAAACTGAAAAAATTATATATTAATAATTTTAACAAGCTATTAAAACTATAAATATATGAATATGGTATCGCGAAAAAGTAAGATAATAAGATAACCAGCTATCGGTTTTTTATTTTTATAACTGCGTTCCACCACTTTAAAAAATCTGAAAAAATGAGAGATTACTAATCATGACAAATCACGTCTACTGTAAAAATATAAACGTAGTCACTTGACAATTTCTATTAAAAAAAAACATTTTTAAACTTTTAGAATTTTTTAAAAATTCATTTTGCGTTTGAAAATTCTGGAAAAATTCACAAACACGTACGCCATAGAGCAGAATATCCTTGTTTTTTTTTTTTTTTTTTTTCAAAATTTCCCGTGTGGTACAATAAAAGATATAAAGCTAAAACTATACATTGCGTTTCGCTCTGTAACTACCCTTCAAGTAGAGGTAGCAGTATAATACTTGGCAAAAATGATTTCCTTTAAGCGGTCAATTAACTGATATGTTCATTGATTAATTTGATCTAAATACACTTTTGACACCCTTATCCGGCTATCCACTTTATAAACAATTAAAATAAGACTCATCCGTTGTTTAATAATAATCCTGCGTCATTGAAAAAGGATTCACATAACAAGATTGTTCCATCGATCGTAACTATTTGTAAAAATAATACGCACCCCACAATATCTGCTGTCACAGACGGTTCACTTCACTATCATTTTTCATTATCACTTATCGCTGTAAAATTTTGTTGCCACTTTTCACTACTTGCCTAATGTAATAATGGCAACTAAACAAGCGAAGACGCGTGAAAGATTATCTGAAAGTAGCTTCCGGGATTGCTTTTTTCTCTTTAACGTTGCGCTTCAAACGTTTTGCCCTAAACTGTCCATCATATTTCCAAAATTTCCGGGCGTAAAGAACACCGTTTGCAGCCGTTCAGACTGTTGAGTCAGAGAATCATAAATCAATTAAACGCTTTCGTTTTGGTGGCTCGAAGTTCACTCCGAAGCTAAAGAAACCCTTGTCCCTTTCCCTTTCTAAAAACTAAAAACGAGTTTTTGAGACTTCACAAGAGAGTTGCAAGAGAGTTCACTGTCCAGGCTCTGCCATTAGATATTGTGCAGCGGATGTCTTTTTACTTCTGTTGATTGTTTAACTGAGTTTTGACATAAGTGCTTCTTATTAAAAGAAGCAGTCTGGGCGCGCGCAATTCTCGCGCTCTGATTGGTCCGTATTTTGCTTAACAATTAAAGAACGGAGCTTCAAACCCCATGTTTGCAAAAAGAATAGTTGTTCAGAATCACGTTCCCTACCACCCATTTCCGGGAGTTACACTAGTTATCAGACACCCCGTATATTTCAAGTTATTTATTTATAAATTAAGTAATATTTGCATAAAATTAAAAAAAAAATATTAAACTTTCAATAATAAAGAGGTCAAACTCGGGTGTAGAAAATACGAAAATATATAAAGAAAGGTACTTCGATGAAAAATAATCGAAATGAAATTATCACAAATTTCAGTATACAAAAAATAATCTAAAGGAAGCCTTTGAAAAAGTTAGAACCGTAGTTTTGAGTGCAAATAAAGCTTTGATGCAATACCAAATAGCCAAACGGAATATTAATAAACAAATTACACGGTAAAAATTAACGTACATAAAGTTAGACAAAGGAAAGCTCTATTAATATTAATCTCTGTAAAATAAAATACAATAAATCAATTAATACTAGAAAAGACTTGTATTAGAAACCCTATGTATCCTAATGTAATTTATAATCTGGTTAGAAATGATCTCGACAAAATGCCACGTATCAACTGCGTTAAAAACAATATACTTGATAAGAAGTGGTACGTACTATTTTTGCAGAGGTATCCAGAAATAGGCCCGAAAGTATAACCGTAGTTACTGAAAAAAATATTATACAATGGTTTGCAGGCACGGCAGTCCATTCAGGAAAGGAAAATGCACCTGATACCTAAAACGACACTCTCACATATACAGGGCGAATCACCTACAATTTTCACTTAAAATATCTCGATTATTTTCAGTAACACGAGAAAGTGTGTAAGGAAAAGGATGTTTTCTTCAGTGCATATACTATTATATTTAAGCAGACTTTTTTCCTCAAAGTCATATTATTCAAGTTTTAAGGCCTTAGTCTTTTTTTAAGGCAATTTGTTTTGATTATCGTAACTTTATAGTTAACGAAAAGACAAATTAAATTATTTGTAGTATATTAACCTTCAAATGAACTTCGCAAGAGTTGTTCTAAAAAAAAAAAACAACATGATGATAATACGTATCAAGTTCAAACAAGGTTCTGCTGATGTAAACAGTGAAATATTGTCGAGATATCTCTTATTTACAAAGAACAACTACATTTATTCTTCGATAATGTTCTAGGGCTTACATCAATAGAAACTTATTAGACCTAGGGAACACGAGCATCTTTTCTCGTTGCTATTTCGCTGCGATCATATCTTTCTTTGTTTTCTTAGTCAAAAGCAACAGAGATATATGTATGTATGGTTATTCCGGGAAAACAGTTCGTTCGTATGCACTTAAAGCAGGTTCTTCCAAGGTTTTTGCTTTGGAGCTCAACTAGAGCAGTCTATACTATTGTTTTTTGATAACAGATAAACTCGTAAAAATATATGTAAAAAAAAATGGCATTACTTAACTGTGATAAAAAGTGATACTGATAATGTCAGAAACAACAGATTTTTAAATGTCCGGAAATAATGATGATAGTAACTACAATTAATTATTAATTAGTTGACATAACAATTAATTAAAATTAATACAATATATACCATCGAAACATCATGACTTTTTCAAATCCCACCCGCATACACAAAATGTAATTGAATAGTCAATTGTTATGCAATTTTTATGGTTAGAAAATTTTCTAAATTGTATAAATAGTGCTTTTCAAGTGTTGTAACGGAATATAAAATAAATGGAGCATTGTTTTTTTCAACTGAAAGCATTTAAAATTATATCGAGTGGTCTTGGACTGTTTCAAATTTGATTACAAATCTGGTTGTTAATTTTGAAAGTCGTTTAAGTTCTGTTCCGTGCGACGATACATCTTCGGTGAGGATTTCGAAAGTTTATTTGTGATCGGACCTCTAGACAGCCGTTTTTGAGCCAAAACATTTCGGGATTCTTCAGTATTTCATTTTACTAAACATCCTTGTTATAAATTTACAGTTAATTTTCGCTTCGTCGTCAACGGTCGCTTCCCGATCATAAACTCAACTTTTTCCGAAGGGTGACTTTAGACACGGTCAGTTACGGAGTTAACGATGATTTATGTTCGCCAAATGTCTACCTAGAAGAAAAAATCGCGACATTGCCGAACGGTCGAGGTCCTCCCGTCAACTCACCGGGTTCCACACCCGTGGGTGGCGAAGACGCCCTAAGAGAGGTAGGAAGCGTAGGCCCAATCTTTGAGGAAACACCCTGATTGGCATTTCGCAATTTCCGTAAAAACCAATCAGCGTACAACCTCTGACTGCATCGTCTTCGGGGGAGTCCGGACAACAGTGAATCGTCACTCTAACTCTAACTGCAACGGCAGTCATTAACGTAGCCATCGTTTCGAGCCTAGAATTTGGCAACGCACGAACTAATTCTCTAATCACGAATACCAGAGTTGAAACAGTTGTTTTCAAATTAATTTTTGAAAATAACGCGTCACGATTATAGATGAATCTAAAGGATAGACGAGAAAACTAATCCGCATTTTATAATTGACGACAAGCAATTGGTCGTCGCAAGAATGCGACGGAACGAATTCGTTTTTGGTAAGGATACACATATTATTCACTTAGTAACTTCTATTATTTTAATAGCAATTGTAAATGTAACTCACTTATATACACTTCAGAAGTGTGATACATTTTAACCCTGTAAGTATATTTTTCATTTCATTGAAAAACAAACTCTTAAATATCTCGATTTAAGCATAAAAGGACTTAAGCCACTTTCAAAATAAACGGATAGAAACGGATAAAAATTCGTCAATGACTTTCTGTTTTAAAATGTCAGACCGAAAATAATCATTTATATCATTTTGCAAAAACGGAAAAAGTACACTAGGTAGTAACAAAATTAATTCCTAGAATCCAATTACCCGAATTTTTCTGTTCTTGCGGTTTTCAAGAGTTTATGTCTGTAACGCTATCGAATTTTAAAATATGCGAAGAAGAAGCAATGAAAAGAAGACTAACGCATTTGGAGTAAGAGCTACGACTCCATGAAATCTTCCCGAATCGATGGATAGTATGCAGTTGGCCAATTTCATGGCTAACTCGTTCGCTCAATGTAGCATCGTTCGTCTGTATTTTATAGGTAACACTAAAAGACATTGTGTACTAGAAAAAGCAACCAAGCCAAAAAATATGAAACAACGAATTATTGGATCATGTGCGAAAATTTGTCCAAAAGTATTAAGAGCCGTACGTGCTTCAGGAGTTTAAAGATTGCAACATTGCATCGATGAAAACAAACAACAATTTGAACGTCGGATCGTGCGATAAGAATTATTACTACTTCCTTATTTAATGCCAAATGATCTAGAAATAAAAAGTATAGCGTTTTTAATTTAAAAACATAGAAGTATCCTTGAAATCTCCGAACCGTCTCCATTTTTTAAAAAAATATTATTAATATATTATGGCCTTCTTGATATGTTACTACTTTCAAAAAGTGGTTGATTTGGCGTCGAATGACACGTATATAATAAAAATCTGAGGATCTGTAGTAGGCAATATCGTATATATATCAATGGATTTGTAATAAAATTCTCTTCACTTTTTGTTATTATGAAAATTTGAATAAATTGTAAAATAAGGTTATGAAAAATATTTTTGTTACGAATAAATTGCATTTTGCCCAATTTGTTAACATCCTGTTGTTATACGTAAAAAACCATACAACTTTCCTATTAGAAGTTTGAACGTATCTCGTATGGTTTTCGAGATAGTCTAAGAGGGTCGAAACTTTAAGGGGTCGTTTCACCCCTTAAACCCGCGTCTCAGCCTAAAAAAAAAACTACGTATCTCTTATTTTTGTCTGCTTAACAAACGTACGAAGTTTCATCAAAATCGGAGGGGGACTCTTCCGTGCTTTCCCTTATAAGTGTAATGCGTAACAGTTATGAATTTCCGAATATGGCTGGAAGTGCAAAAGAAAAAGGACTTACCGATTGGATATAAATCTGGTCAAATATTGTTATTGATTTTAGATTCTGTTTAGGGTTTGATGAAGTAAGTACCGCCTTCTATTAGTTCTCAGTTCTGCGGGTGAGGAAGAAACACGCACACCCTTTTGTTCGCTGCACTTGACTAATTAAATTAAATAGAAAATGAAAAAGGTTAAATTTGAAATGATGCAACAAAAATGATTAGCTGTATGATTTTCTTTTTATATGTGAGGATAAATTCTTTTGTCCTAGCGCGAACAAACTCTGTCGTAAAACACCCCACGGCCCCTTTAACACGCACCTCGCCATTGTATGTCGAAGAGTGTTGTAACTTCCCGCTCTCGGAGGAGATCATAGTGGGCCTAGTCCGAAATTGTGTATATTGCGTTACTGTGCGCCTAACGAATTAGGCTGCGAGGCTGATGCATAAGGGGCCGTGATTCGCTAGTCAAATAGATGGTCGGTGCATGCGTGCTCTTCCTCCTCTTTCCAACTATACCCTTTTCTTTTATTCCCACGGCGTTATCGGACCACCCGAGCGCGCGCTTAGTTCATGGTTCGGAGAAATGAATTGTTTAAAATTTGATCATCGGAACACGTTCACTCTAGGGAAGGAATGTGTTATACTAACAATCTTAGATTATTCGCCGAATGGTAATTTATCTTAAAAACATCAGAAATCGTTGTTGGGTCCAGTTGAAGTCTTCTTAGAATGCTATACGCATTATCGGTCCACATTCGGTCGATGGAAAAACAAGGGAAATTTTCTGAGAATTTTCTGTTCGGAACGTAACAATATTATAGTAATACGTTTTATTTCAATTAACCATTTATCGAGATTTCAAGAACAACATAATTTCTTTTTCTTTTAACGAAACTGAATTTAGTTACATTAATCAATTTTTGAAAAAGTACTGCCTAAGATGATATCCAGTAAAGTTAAAAAGTTTCATGATATATGCATTTAAATATATACAATTAATATATATAATTTTTATATAAAATTATATCATAAAATATGAATTTTAGAAATTGTCGTATTAAGTATAATATCACAATACGTTATTGTACAAAACATTTCGAGGAATCGATATATGTGACAAAAATATTTCACAAGGAAGTGATGCTCTTGAAAAAATATATTTGAAGTAATAGTTCTTTGGATATCATATAATTTCATTTTTCATCTTTTACCAAATCATGAAAATAATTTAGGTAGTACAAAAGACTAAAAAATTGAACTCACTTTGTTCGTATCCACATTGAACAGATGTATCATTTGTCATTCGATAAATAAGTACTGCTTAGAAAATTGCGTTCCTAGAATCCTAGAATCCTAGAATCCTGGAATCCTAATTCGATTAATTATCAGATGGATGTCGTATTACATTTTTAATCATTTTACTTTACTACATTGATATTCAAAACGACAAAATAGCTGCGCGGGAGACAGAAAAAGGACAGTGGTGCTCCGCGCCAGAGTTGCATCGCGTTAATATAGGCGGGACACGGAACGGCCACTCTGACGCGGAGCACCACTGTCCGTTTTCCGTTTCCCGCGCAGCTATTTTGCTTCTAGCATCGTAAAAAAAACGACATTGCAACTTTGTATGGATGCTTTTTAAAGGTGAAAATCTGCTCTATCGCGTAGTATAGTTCGATTTTCCACTAGACCCTTACTTTTTAAGATAAATTGAAAAATATACCTAAAAATTGGTGCAAAATCCGTGCCTCTCGGCGTTCAATGATTGTTTAAACATGTTTAAATATTCAGAATGCAAAAAAGCCAGATGTCGTTGTATTCAGGAAAGTCTATAGAATCTTCTGATACAAACAGAATCTTAGTATCTTTTATAGTTATCTCACAAAATTGGTTCAAATTATAAAAATGTCTTTTTTTTTTTCAAACTCAAATTTCTCAAAAACTGTACGTACTGGGAAAAAACGGGTTGCAGATTCGTAATCAGCGCGAAAAAAAGCTATAAGAATCACTGAACGAAAATAGAAACGTCGGAAAAAAGTTAAAATTTATTGGACAGTATAATCAGAAGGTTCACTAGCAGTTTGCATGAAACAATAGTGAATTATAATTGACGAATTACATTTTAACAGAGTTAATAAAATCATAAAGTCGTATTATAGAACTTAGGGTTGATTTCTAGAGGTTGATTTCTAATTGGAAGAGTCTGTGCCTCCTAAACGGCTGGGAATAGAAGGAGATGTTATAAGTAAAAGTTAAACAGTATCAGGCTGTGCATATTATGCACAACTAATTTTATGTACTTTTGTGCATCGGTGCATCAGAAAAATCAAACTGCACTTACATTTTTGCCCGCGCCAATTGATACAGTTTGTTGAACTCTACATAAAAGTATTAACATACTGATGTCCTAGATTTATTCGTTAGAAAGTATCGCAGCTAAAGGTTCTCCGAATTATTTCGATCACTTGGCAAATGCTCTGGAGTATCTATGTTATATTCCGTTGCAATGTTTGTAAACATGAAGCGGTTGCTAATACTACTCATTGTAAGATTAAAATTTCGCCAGAAACCATAACATTAATTCCTATCGGTTTTCCATTGAGTAAACATTGCGGTCTAGAGACGAAGTCCGAAGAATGAACTGTTTCTGATATTTTTGTGACGTATTCAGAAAAATAAAAATTTTGGATTTCAAATTCTGTGGACAGACGAGATGTGGAATTTTGAACAAATGGACTATCGGACCATATTTTTTTAACGGAACATTAACCGCTCAAAGATACCTAAACTTTCTGGAATCTGATCTATCAGTTCTCTTACACGATACAGAAATTCCTCTAAGAGAATAGCAAGACATGAGATACTTTCACCAAGACGGTGCTCCAGCGCACAATATTCAGATAGTTGGTAGACATTTAAATAAAACTTATGGAGCAAACTAGATTGGTATTCGACGGTCGATCTTATGACCACCACAACCATCGGACCTCACACTCCTTGACTTCTTTTTATAGGGATATCTAAAAGATAAGGTGTATTCGTTCCTAACGAATAAATCTAGGGCAAGAAACTGTATCGATTGGCGTAGTCAAAAACATAGGTTTCCATTTAAAACGTAAGTGCAGTTTGATTTTTCTGATGCACCGATGCACAAAAGTGCATAAAATTAGTTATGCACAGTTGCGTGAGGCATGAATCATTATGGACATTAGGCATGTCACGTTTCTTTTTTTCCTTTGAGAATAATAAGAAATTATTCATCATTTTTACATTTACGTATGTAATAGGTCATATATTAGGTAAAAGCAGAGCACCACTGGGTACGTTATGTACTTTTTCTATTTACAGAAATCAAACAGCAGAAATAACTTTATATATTATAAGAGATCTTTATTATACCTTTCATAATGTCAATGTAATAGTTTTTGTTTGAAAAAAATATTTGATCCAGAAAAAAACTATATTTTCCGGAAGAATGCATATTCCGATTTGTTCTCCATTGATATGGGTCAAACCGAGTATTTACGAAAAAACACGTAAAACAGAATGCAATGATATCATCATTTCTAATATTGAAGAACTAACAAAGAAGTTATTTTGTACGATTTTAACAAGTATTAGCTTATTTTAACATATATTAATTTACTTTAACTTACCGATAGTAGCTTGTCCCAATTATTTAAAAATGGAATAATAAATAATCAGTTTCAATGTACTGTTCCTTGGTTTACCGTAAATTTGTTTTATGTCACGTAACTTAACTACATTTATTTTACATAATTTAACAAGCAAAAATCGAAAATAAAAATTTGACCATTTTCTTCCTATAACAATTCCAATATTTTTCAAATGCATTATTCAGTATTATTTACTGTAATTCTGCAGTATTCATTCAATAAAAAACATTCATTGAACTAAGAATATTGTCGTGTTGTAGTAAGTATAAAACATTCCTGAAAAAAATTTAGGTTCCCTTCTAGTCAAGTATTGTATTTATAGGTATCTTTTTTTAACAGAGTATACACTTTTTTTATTGAAACGATTTAAAAGTGTACATTTTAAACGATACTATTTCTTCTATGTTAGAAATCAGACTGGATTATTGCTAAGCGAATGAGAAAGACCGTTTCCCGTTAAGGGTTGGTTGGTGGCCAAGCGAGATTGACACAGGCAAGACTTCGGGCAACCGGAACGTACACGCGTCACAATCCGTTTTCACGTCAGGTGGCTCGACATTGCCGGATTTTTATTGGAATACTGCCAAGGCTGGTCTGTCACTTCCTCTGTCCCAGGATCTATATACGTTCGGGGGTTGAAGAACGTAAGATGGAACGACGTATTTATTTACAGGTCCGTGGAGAGGTGGGAAGATGTTCGCAGCACCGTAACTCGGCATACGGCTGCAGTAATGGCGATTTTATGTTGCGATGCCGAGTTGTTCTCGAGTCATCGCCACCACTACCACTACCACCACCAACACTATTATTGCTACTACCGACATCCTACAGACGAAGGTAACAATCTTATATAGGGTGAGTTACAAAAATGAAATAATTCCAATGTGTACCCCAGATAATATAAAAAGTGATAGAAAAATATGCATTTAGAACAAGTACTTTTGTATTACTTGTATAGTTACAAATATTTCTTGAATGTTGTTGTTCATAATATTTCAATTTATAACTACATACTTGTTTTAACCGTTTGAATATAAAGAAATTTGAGCGCCATGTGTTAGGTGACTTTTCTGGCAGTTCATTATCTCCGCAATCACTTTGTACATAAATAGATGGTGGGAAGATTATTTAATGTTGTGTTAGAATCATGTATATGAAGCATTGCTGAAATAAATACTGAAAGTAATTATTTAATTTTATTGTATAATATCGAAAACGGAAATATAATCTAATAACAATAAAAATGTACATCTTGTTTTAGATGAGGAATGCTTCTTCCCTTTCTACGAATTTAGTGCTTTCCTCCGGATCAAACAGTGGTACAGATACAACTTGTCCTAGTTCCATGGCTCACCCTATATACACCACAATGCGGCCTCCTTTCCGTTTTCCTGCGCCCTCCTCTCCCGCCTTTTCCGGCCGCGTATTACGCACTGAAAAACTTTTAGAGCGGCAACTCAACTCATCTGTCCCATCGTTTCGTTTTACCTCAACTAGAAAAGAGAAAGAATGCATCGTCCATCATGGCCTCTCTCGATTATCCCAGAGGAGGGATGTGCTCGCATGGCATTCAGCTTCCGGTTGAACCGTGCGCAAACAGTCGTGTTCTTTCTATTCTGTTCCATTTTACTTGCCTTTTTTCTCGGCACTCATTGACAAGTCACTCGCAAATTAAGTGAAGGCACACAAACATCAGACGTCATTAATTATCATAAAAGGATATAGTAAAATAGTTTCTAATGACAGAAGTACGGAAGTTTTATGAATATCTGAAAATCATAGGAATACACATTTCTAATATAAAGTGGTTGTATCACAAGCATACTTCAATATAAAATTTCTTTAAAATTTAACTGAATGTACATAAATGATAGTAATGTTTAAGCATTAACGAAATTTTAAAAAGATTAATCATAACAAAATAAAGTTGATTGCATTGCTAATAAAATCTGCTGGCAGTACATTTTGAATTATGAAAGGATTATAAAAAGACATAATAATTACTCCAAAGCAAATGAACATGACTTACTGTACAATTACAGAAATAGACAAAGAAAGCGAATGCTGTTTTCATCACAGCTTATATTCAAAAGTTGGGAGAAACAATATTTATGTTATGCGTACTTTATAATTTGTTGTACATTTTTTGTTACATACCATTCATCAATATCATTACCAACGTCTCAACTTCTGAATTTGGCTGTTACGACATAACCACCTTAATCGTCGAAAATTGTAATATTTTAATAATTCAATTGTGACTTTTAATATTTTTCCTTCTTTCTATTTTTATTTCAGATTTTATACTGCAAGAACCGTGTCCTCTTATGCTAAGAATTGAAGAACAAAAGTAAAATTTTGTTGTTTTTTTAACACATTATTCTTAAGTATACAGAAGATTGCAAGTAAAATCGAACATATATGTTCGAGTAATAACATGAAACAGTATTAGTTTTTAAAGAAACACGTTACCAAATTGTGTTGAAGCATTAATAAAAAGAGTTTTAACGACATGTATGCTGCAAAAACAAGATATCTTTCAATATCTTTCATTTTAATCTTGGAAATTGTTAGTCGCATTGAACTATTTTTGTATTTTAATCAGGTCGTTTCGTCATCAGGTAGAAAGGTTGTTTCTTCAAAATATTTTCATTAAGTCGAAAATGATTTTTGTATTGTTGAAAATTATAAATAAATTCTTGTTTCGCAAATTTAATGTCTAGGTCCTATTTTTAAAAATCGGATAAAATTATTATACTATTTCTTAAAATTTCCTGTCTAAAGCAATTGACTGTCACTTCACTATCTCATCTATTAACATCACAATAAATTATTAAAGTACATTCTGCATCAAGTAAGCAGGCTGCACGCATGGTCGACCAAAAATACACAGGTCTGCATTGTTTTTATGTATAAGCTATAGATGCATAAAATGGGTAAGAATGTATATAACATGGACCGGATATTTCCCTTATCTTGCAAAATTGGAATTTCTCGTGAGCTGCTGAACCGATCAAGGAAATTTCTCAACAAAATTTGTTTCATATAAGGGGAACATTAAATGGTATAAAGGGCCTAGCCGAATAAGGTGGTCAAATGTGCACTTGAGTCAAATGAGAAACCCAATACGTCAGTCTACAGCATATCCAAAACAAACATCTCACACCAAGTTTCAACCCCCTATCCCAACCGTAGGGGTAGTAAAAGGGAAAAACCGAAATTCCGGTTTTTGGTTTATTTTGCCAATTTAATTTCGTACAAAAATTCTGAAAAAATTCTGAAACATTGAGGTTCACATAGCGCATGTTATCGAATTTTTTCAGATTTTTTGATCGCAAAGTGTAGATGTGAAAAATCGAAAACCGAAAAAAAATCGGAAAAAATGCGATTGTTTATTGAAGATGTCGGAGCACTACTTTTATATTAATGTGGTAGATAGGTATTGGTACACCTATTATCCCCTAATTGTTTCATATTTTTCGGTGACGTGCGCCGTAGTTAAAAAAATCAAAAACCAATATAATCCTTTAAAAAAGTACTTTCCGCTTCGATTTTGCATGCCTTCTTTTCTTAGCATATATATTAAGTAATCTTAAATAGGTTCACATTAATAATTGATGTAAATGATATATTAGTTAAAGAAATAAAAATCATTTATTAATTAATTTTACATCGTAATTGGGTATATTTCCAAACGTAAGATTTTTCTTCAACAAATGAATTGGCGAAGTGGTTAGAAGTCCTGCCTCGTAATCTATGCATGTTTTTTAGTCGCAGGTTCGAGCCCACAGTTTTTAATTTTTGTTTGTTTGTTTTAATAATATTAATATAGTTTCAAAGTGTTTTTGAATAATTATTATACATTTCTGCATTCACATGGTATAAAATAATAATAATATACATATATATTATTATATGTATTAAATACTATTGCATATGTATAGTATTACATACAGGTTCTTTGTACCCTGTGGATATAGAAATGAATAACAATTACTTAAAAACACTTTGAATCTATATTAATATTATTAAAAACGACAAAAAAAAATTAAAAACGTGTCATGGAAAAAACCAAGTCCAGCGGGCACGAACCTGCGACTAAAAAACATGCATAGATTACGAGGCAGGACCTCTAACCACTTAGCCAATTCATTTGTTGAAGGAAAATCTTACGTTTGGAAATATACCCAATTACGATGTAAAATTAATTAATAAATGATTTTTATTTAATTAACTAATATATCATTTGTATCAATTATGAATGTGAATCTATTTAAGATTACTTAATATATATGCTGAGAAAAGAAGGCATGCAAATTCAAAGCGGAAAGTACTTTTTTAAAGGATTATATCGGTTTTTGATTTTTTTAACTACGGCGCACCTCACCGAAAAATCTGAAAAAATTAGGGGATAATAGTTGTACCAATACCTATCTACCACATTAATATAAAAGTAGTGATCCGACATCTTCAATAAACAATCGCATTTTTTCGATTTTTTTTCGGTTTTTGATTTTTCACATCTACAATTTGCGATCAAAAAATCTGAAATAATTCGATAATATGCGCTATGTGGACGTCAATATTTCAGAATTATTTCAGAATTTTTGTACGAAATTAAATAGGCAAAACAGTCCAAAAACCGGAATTTCGTTTTTTCCCTTTTACTACCCTCACGGATGAGATAGGGGGTTGAAACTTGGTGTGAGATGTTTTTTTTGGATATGCTACCGACTGACGTATTGGGTTTTTCATTTGACTCAAGGGCACATTTGACCACCTTATTCGGCTAGGCCCTTTAGTAATACGAATATAAATCAGTATATTAATCCTTAAAGTGCACACTTCCATAGAATTACGTAAAGTGCACACTGGTTGTTTGACAACCACTACACAACTAGTACACAATGTGTACTATGCAACCAGTATTGGGTGTTTTTTTACAAAAAAAAAAATATGAACGAAATTCAATACGTCTATTTGTAAGGTTTATTCGAGTGCAAAGTGGACGTTGGATGTCAAATACCCAGGGTGCACTTTAAGGGTTAAGGCAATACTTGGAAAGAATTACTCACATTGAATTCATTATAACTAGATTGATTTATTGCACATTCTACATCATGCTGAACCATTAGCATTCTTATTCCACTCATTACCATTATTTCATACAATGTTATATTCTGACCAAGAATATTTTTCGAAATTTCATTTTTTTCTTCTTTTCATTGACCTAAAGTGACTTGTCAATGGCATTTCGAAATTTTCAAAGTCAATAAACTGGTGGTTACTTAACGAGTAAAAATGCTAATTATTAGACTTAATGTTATATTTGATTTCAAATCATACCGAATTTTTTTCTTCGAAATATTGTAGTTTTTTATCGTTAATTTATAATTGTGATTTAGCACATAATAGCATTAATACTACTGGATTTATAAAACAAATTGCATGATATTATATATAGTTTAGAAATGTTTCATTATTAACAAAAGGAGAAAATATTAAAAACTGCACAAAAGATTGTATTATTCAACTGATAACATTCTTGAAACTGTACGATTCGAAAATTGTGCTGTGAAAATAGGTATTTGTATCATGACTGTTAAAATAACGAAGCCATATATTTTCATAATTTTTATTAAAATGAAATAATTATCATACTTTATATGTGTCGGTTAATATAATGATCTATATCTATATTTAAAACCAAATCTATATCTATATTTTAAAATCAAAATATTCACTTGTTAGACGGAATTGGGTAACGAATTCTAAAAAATTTATTGACGTGGAAGAAGGTCACAGAAGGAAAAAGGGTCGATATGCTTAAAGAAATTACGAATTCTTGCATATTGAACTTGCATTATAATTTGTCCAGACCGATTCTCCCCATAAGAGTATCGTCTTCGGAAGGGTCACCAGAATATACTCGAAACAACAGAAAAGTTGTAAAATTACAAACCACATATCATCGAATCCGTGTAGTATGCAAAGCCGAATTTTCGCAATAAAATTAAAAACAAAGAATACCCATTAATTAATTTTTCGTCCATTTCTATTTACTAACGTTCAACATTAATTATTTTTCAGTGTAAAATCTATGTAATCTTTTTCATAATAGTTAAAGTTATAAGTACTATTTTTTTAATCGTATATTGAAATATACGTATACATTGATTTTCTTTTTTTTCATCAAGAAATAAACAAAGTATGCCAAACATTTAATAAATCCAAAAATCGTATATAAGAAAAATAGATTTTTACGACGAATGTTTCTCCTCATAGTTATGGTTATCAAATTATATTATTTGCATTTCAATTATTACATAATCGAAATAAAATTGAAATAAATCGACTTCAAAATCGTAAAGATTTTCGAAATTTCTTATTAAGGCTATTCCGCCAGTTTAATGATAATTTTATAAACTACAAATCCGTCACCAACGAGACGTGAGTAAAAACTAGACGTGAGTAAATAGTTTTGGATGTACATAATTAAACAAGTAATTATTTTGCAAATTTTTCAGTATCCTTAGCTACATCAGTTAACTCATTATTAGTTTACTTCGATGTTGTTTGAGATTCTAGTTCTCAGTAATTCCACCGCGGTGGCAGCACCTCTCATGTGCGACACGGTGCCCTCTAACTTCTGGCTGTTGTGTCAATTACAGTGACACGGTTTTCCGAAAATCTCTCATAGTAAAAACAAATGTATTCGTGTCAAACTGATTCCGTGTGGTAAAGTTTTAAGTTCTTATCTCTTAAAAAAAGAGGCTCAGTTGTGTGGCACAGTTTTGGAGAGCTTAGTGATTAATATCATAATCAGTAAGGTAAGCACATCTCTCAACCAACTCATTTGGCAACTTTAAGCAAATTCAAGTCCGCAAATTAATGGACATTTTTGTTGTGTGCCACGTGGACGGTAAATGTTACCTACTGCTTTTTATTTACATAAAACTTAAAAAATAAAAAGCATCTTAATTTAGTATGAACTGAATAAATAATAATTGACAACATCCTGTTCTCTACCTATTCATCTCTCTCGGTCTATTTTACAGAATTTCAAACAACTGTCATTTTATATAAAATAATAAAAACATGTGAACAATTAATCACGGATACGGTCAGCACTTCTTTATTTTTTGATTGTAGAGAATTGGTGTAAATATAAATATTGTATTGGAGACATCGTTGTACGTGTCATGTGCTTCGGTTTCGTTATCGATTACGAGGCTTAACTCACAAAAGAATGTGATACAATGGCGATTTCGTCATAGTCATCGTTCATCGTTGAAACAAATCGGTTGTTTTAAAGTATACTGTAGTTTCTAATCCTGTTCTTTATTAATGTTTCAACTTCTTATTCCCAACTACAATCGGCCGTCACGTTTGAACCCGTTGCTCTTGTTGGTAGTAGTTAGCACTTTTCGCTAATAATTTGAAAACGAATACCCAATCAACATTTTCGCAAAGGAAAAAGTTGTTCAAATTCATTTCAACTATCACCATTTTCCGGCTCTGATGCTAGTTTTGGGATAACCTGTATGCATCTATACCGTGCACATTTGTTAAATCCCGATCGTACCAGATATGACGTGTGGCCTATATCTTTCTTACAATGATATTATTATGTAAAGAACATATATGATGAACATATATGATGAATCATACATTCTTTCTATGGTTTTTATTTGTTAGATATCAATGAGTAGGACAGGTCCTTTCGTTATTCAAAACGTTGTATTTTGTTGGATTCCGGGAGAATTGACAACTTACTTTATTTTAAGAAAACCCGTACAGCTTTATTGGGTCGACTAAGTACTAGACTCTTTCTGACTATTTTTCAATATTACAAGGTTTTATATATGTAGTATTGCTGGAGATGGGTTGAGGTAGGGACAGTGGTCAAGGGACAGTGTTACTCAAGACGGGTGCAAGGTTCAGGATGAGTAAGGATTGGAAATCGTTTCAATTAGTATGTTTGTATGGTGTTGAGTCTGTAATATTTGCGACATGATTTCTTTGGACGCGTTGGTCATCCAACAATTTATTAGGGAAACAAAAATACAAGTTGCTTTATTTTAGACGCCATTTATTGCGACTGACGAAATGAAGAAAAACATAGAACCAATCAATTGAATATGTGGCACGGAAGAAGGAAAGAAAACAACCAACGCTATCTAGGTACAATAATGCCACTCAAGCGTAAACTAATCTAACACAAGACAATGAACAAAGTTACTCGCAACATTATTAACCTACAATTTATACATATTACATGACTAAGAAAATTCTTTCTATCATGCGTAAGTCATATCACATGGCTTCAAACCGATGTTAACGTCAGGAAAAAATATAACTGAATACATAAGGAGATGGTATTTACAACTCACATAACAAACAATCTATAAAAAAATCCATATATGTAAATATATATGATTTTTCAACCTATAACTTATGTACGAGCTGCAGAACTTTCCTGGTCACTTAATATTTGTATACGCTTAATAATGACAATTTATCAAATTTCGCGTTATTTCTTGCGAAGTTTTGCTACTTATGCTCGAACTTTTATATATATTTATTTACTTATTTTGATTTGGACAGTGTTAAGATAAGGTGTATGAACATAAAACTGTATAGTCTACTACAGATCTATACGCAAGATGCCGATATACAGGTAAAAGAAATGATTAAACAGAAAATAGGACCTAATACAAAAGAATGGAACACCCTGTTAGTGGTAATGTGGCGCCCATGGCACCACATACGCCGCTGCTTTTCCTGTTCTCTACATCCGGCCTATTTTCTAAAGTCCTTTTTTCTGTTTTCTATCTTCTCCAATTTTACGTTTTCTAATTCTTCACGCTTTCTACAAGGTCTCGCCGGGGCCTGGTTAGTGTCAGCTCTTAGGCCCTTGCAAACCTCTTCACTTTCCTTTTTATGACCTTTTTCCGCTGTGTCTATCCCTCTCCGAATTTTTCAACGGTTTTCTGGGGTTTTCCATGTTTCTCGACTTTCTCTCTCTATCTATACTTCTTTCCTTTTTTTCTAACGAGTTTTCGAGGAGGGGGTTTAGCAAGCATAGGCACAGTCAGTGTTCAGCTTTTAAAAGGTTTAGTTCGCGCTTGCGAACACGCTTGTGATTAATAAACGTAGGTTAAGGAACGGAATAAATAGTTTACTTATTATCGCTACCTACCTTCCTTCCCACAGTAATTTCCAAAATGAACGATGGATCAGGAACGAGAAGATATCGAGTAGTGGTAGATTTTCGAAAATTAAGTACCACAATTTGGGTCTGATTTACATTATAAAATTACTGAAATACTCAATCAGCTTGGAGAGTTGAATTATTATCCTATTTTACATTTAACAACCACTTTTCGGAAAATTAATTTGGAATCAGAGGATCACAAAAAACAGTTCTCCTGACTCCGTACGGCCATTTCAGATTTAATTATATGCCATTAGTACTAAAGAGCACTCCTATTGTTTCGGCTAAGTCGAAGGATTGGAAAAGCGTTTTTCCTCGGCTCAGCTCGGAATTTAAACAATTTCGGAAGTCAAGAAAACACGAACTCAAAAAAAGACACACAACGTTTTATAAGTTTAAAAATATATACAAAAAATTCGAAAAAAAAAAAAACAGGTTGACGACACTAGATATTTAATTAAGCAACAAGTATTAGCGCAAACAACACGAGCAGTAAGAACAAAATAACTCTTTAATTAGTATTTATAGTATTTATAGTTTTTCTCTCACCTTGCAGTTGCCGTAGCTATCGCTAACGATCTAAATTTCTAGTTTTAAAACCGTAGCCTAAGTAGGGCAAAAATAAAGAGTGGAGGTTCGCAGGAAACCCCTACCAGCGCGCCGTGCGTTCGCTTTTAGAAGCCGCTGATCGGCTGTCGATAATACGCCAATTCTTGACCTAATTCGCAACACCTGTAATTTTTCAAAAAGCGATAGGAGCTTTAAGAGAAGATTTATGTGAACTGAAATACTTTGTATACATCAATTGTTCGGACGCGAACATAGACTTTTGTCGCGACTAAGAAATTTATTACGGGTTCAAGTGGTTCGACGCATAGACCACCATGAATAGCTCTATACCTGGAATTACGGGTCAACGAGGACTCTGTCTGTCAAGTCTCGTCCTGTTACAAACGCTGATAGTGCGGATTCCTTAAACGTAAGAAATCAGTATATTAGAAATATACACTACCACAAAAAGTGTGCAAAGTTTTAAATCGCTCTAATTCTTTGTTCCCTATGGCCCGAATGATCAAACTTTGAAATTTGTGTGTAAAAGTTAAAGGAACATCATTATTGTTTCTAACCTTCGCTAATCCGCTACATTTACCCGTACAATTGCTGAATTTTTTTTTAAATTTTGGTTTGAAAAGAAAAGTAAACAAATTTTTTGCTGTCCACTATCAGCATTAGAATTGCCTAAAGTGTACTCACACACAAAAAGAAGTGTAAATCTATCCATGGAACTTCTATGAGGTATACTTTAGGCCATTCTAATGCTGATAGTGGACAGCAAAAAATTTGTTTACATTTTTTTTCAAACCAAAATTTAAAAAAAAGTTCAGCAATTGTACGGGTAAATGTAGAGGAACAAATTTTTTTACCCAATAAACGGACTAGCGAAGGTTAGAAACAATAATGATGTTCCTTTAACTTTTACACACAAATTTCAAAGTTTGATCATTCGGGCCATGGGGAACAAAGAATCAGAGCGATTTAAAACTTTGCACACTTTTTGTGGACAGTATAAGCTTAAAAAAAATTCCTAGGCTTAATCTTTGTGATGGATATTTACAAGATATTGTAACTTTTGTAATTTAGAGAAAAAACGCTATTTTTTGACGTTTCTTTACATCAATGTCACACATCAAAGAAAAATATTTAATCAAAAACTGATATACCTATCTTGGAGGGTATACTCTTAGGTTTCCAGAACAGCCCTTATAATTTCTGTTCGATGGTGGATTCATGAGATAAAGACTGTCAAAGAAAAAAGTGTCATTTTGACTTTAGTATCTCGTAACTTTGCAATCAATCATCGAAACGAACCCCATCGAAGTGCAAATTATAGGGGAAGAAACAAGGAAAAATAATCCCGAAGAGCCATTAATAAAAAAAAATTTTCTGCGGCTATAGAAACTTTTAAAAAAGAAAAAAATTTTCAAAAATTTTTCCATCGCGATTTTTCAATTGTTTCATTAATAAAAAATGGTAAACAAAAATATGGAGGTATAGGGTCAAAAACTGGAGACTTGAAGCTTCAAAATGACTATCCTAGTTGCTACGATGACGTTTAGCGAAGGCAGAGCATTCGGCTTGCCATCGCCGCCAAAAATGCTGGAACATTTGCTGCAGTAACTGAAATCTATTCAGTCTATTAATTTTTATATCCTCCAAATTGCGATCTGGTATAGTTGCTAGAACAGTACCGATTAGGAAATGTCCTGGTGTTACTGGACAGAAGTCAGTAGCATCTGAGGACATAGGAGAAAGGGATCGGGAATTCAAGCAGGACTCTACTTGCGTCAACAATGTGTATAATTCTTCGAATGTAAGATGTTGGTCTCCTATCACGCGTTTTATATGATGTTTGCCAGACCTCACTGCCCTCTCCCACAAGCCACCAAAATGTGGTGAATGCGGAGGTATTAATTGCCATTCGATACCTTCTACATTCAACGTGTCGCTCACTAACTTATAATGATGTTTATCCTTAATCAATGCCCCTAACTCGGCTAATTCGTTTCGTGCTCCGATAAAATTGGTACTGTTGTCTGACACGATACAACGACAGCTGCCCCGACGTGCGATAAATCATCGCAAATACTGAATGAATGCATTTGTACTTAAATCGGTTGCTAATTCGATGTGTACTGCCTTTGTGACGAAGCATACAAAAATGTATAAGTATGCCTTTACTGTAACCTTGCTTCTCGTTCTTTCTTTTGTGTAAAAAGGACCTGCATAGTCTACACAGCAGGTGTAGAAAGGTCGTGCTGGTGTGACTCTAGCTGCAGGTAGCTGACCTATTTGGTCGGTTTCACTAATGGGGTTGACCCGAAAACATCTCATGTTTCTACATGACGAAGACCAGTACCGCGAGCGCAATGATGCTATTACTACCTGACTACCGGCGTGTAATAGTCGAAGATGCTCATATTTAATTATTAATTCGGTAAAAGGATGCTTTGTCGGGAGTATTATTGGATATTTTTTGTCATGATGAATGGGCGCGTTTGCAAGCCTGCCGCCCACCCTGATCACTCCTTTCCTGTCCAGAAATGCATTTAACGTTTTCAACGGACTTGATTTTGAAACGGGTTGTCGCGACTCTAATGCGGCTATTTCATTTGAAAACGCTTCCCTTTGCGCGAGACGCTCTAAGTGTGTACGTGCATGACCTAACTCACCCGTTGTCAATGGCTCTAAATCTGATATTACTGCAATTGCTCGTTTATTCATAACCTTTATTTGTGACTTACGGATGAATCTAAAAATGTATGCTGTGACTCTAATCAATCGTGTATAATTCGAAAATCTTCTAAAAATGTCACACCTGTTTACTGATGCGGTGACCATTATGTTTACTGGGTGCTTTTCCTCTGGAGGAACCGCGAACCATTCCAGGGTAACAGGCCATAATCCTGATTCTTCACCCAACCAGGTAGGATCCGACCACCAAATTTTCATATGTGATAACTCACTCGCCTTCACACCACGTGAAATTAAATCAGCTGGATTATCTTCTGATCGCACATGATTCCAGCTATTGATGTCTGTCAATGACTGAATCTCTGACACACGATTGGCCACAAATGTTTTCCATCTAGATGGAGAACTTTGAAGCCATGCGAGAGTAATTGTTGAGTGCGTCCATAAATATATAGTAAATGTAATTGACGTTAATGCTGACCGGACCTTGCTAATTAAGTTTGCTAATACTAATGCACCACATAATTCTAACCATGGCAATGACACCGTTTTAAGAGGCGCCACTCGTGACTTTGCGCATAATAGACTAACTACCCATTGACCGGACTTGCTCCTGGACCTCAGGTATACACACGCCCCGTAAGCCTTTTCAGAGGCATCTGAAAACCCGTGTACGTCTAATTGCGTATAATTATCTAATTCGGTGGAAATTGCACAACGCGGAATTTTGAAAAACTGCATCTGTTCAATTTCTCTACGATGCTCTAGCCAATGTGTGTTTAGTTCCTGCGGAACGACTTCATCCCAACCCAATTGGATCTGCCACAATTGTTGAAGAATCAATTTTGCGATGACGATAATTGTTCCTATCAAACCTAGCGGATCAAAGATTTGCGCAATGTCTGATAAAATTATGCGCTTTATCGCCCGTTTGTCGTTACTTGGTCTAAATGTAAATGTCAGTTCGTCCGTTGTCGGTGACCACAATAAACCTAATGTCTTTGGGTCCTTGTCTGCAATGATTTCCTTGTCCGCGTCTGTACTGTCTGAGTTTGGTAATACCTATGGGCAATTTGTGGCCCATTTGCGGAGATGTATACCTGCCTGTGAAAGAATTTCTAACAGGCTTAACTTGAGGGTTTCAACTTCTAATTTGGTTTGCGTTCCCGTTAACAAATCATCTACACAGAAATCATTAATTATTACTTTGCTAACTGAAGGATTTGAATCAGCACATTTTAAACCTATTTCAAGCAACACCAGTGTAGCTAAAAACGGAGCGGATGCAGTGCCATACGTCACTATATTTAATTTGAATTCTTTGATCGGGAGAGTTGGATCTGCACGCCATAGAATCCGTTGAAACCGTCGATCCTTTGAATTGACTAAAATTTGCTGGTACATTTTTGCTATATTTGTCAATAATACGCACTTATAGCTTCTGAATCTAACAAGTAAAATTGACACTACGAGGAGGGACCCAAAAGAAACGGGAATTTCGTCATAACTTCTTTATTTCTTAATATTTTTACACCAAATTTTGATCACCTTCAAATTATTCTCCCTTGACCAAAACGCACTTCTGCAAACGATCCTTCCATTGATCAAAACATATTTTAAACTCATTTATCGGGATGTTCTTTAGTCCTTCCAGTGATTTTTGTTTTACCTCCTCCACAGTGGCAAAACACTTTCCTTTCATGTCCCTTTTGAGTCTGGGGAACAAAAAGAAGTCACAGGGGGCTAGATCCGGTGAGGGGGGGGGGGGGGGGGGGACCCAATTGGTGTCATGCCGTTTTTGGTCGAAAACTGCTTTACGGAGAGAGCAGTGTGGACCGGCGCGATGTCATGATAGAAGAACCAGTCGCTTGTGTGCCAAAGATCTGCCCCTTTCTTCCGGATACTCTCCCTCAATCTTTTCAAAACCTGCAAGTAGAACTTTTGGTTCGGCGACGGTCTTCACGAACGATAGCACTGATTTTATCGACGTTTTCGTCAGTTCTTGACGTTGAGGGGCGTCCTGAACGGGGTTGGCCTTCAACTGACATTTCTCCATTTTTAAAACGTGACAACCACTCGTAGACTCTGATCTTACTTAGGGAAGCATCCCCATAAGCAGTCTTAATCATTACAATAGTTTCCGCGGCCGATTTCCCCAACAGGAAACAAAATTTCACAGCCGCGCGTTGCTTTCGACAATCGGCTATCACGTTTTCAGCGAAATGGAAAAAGTTATTTCGCTACAAAAATTGCCACGGGCGAACCGACGCACTCACAGCGACAGAACTTCGCACAATAACTCAGGAGATGTGTCCCTACCGGATACCTGGTCGAAAAATGGGTTTTTCCCACTCTCCCTCCCCGCCGCAACCCAATTCCCGTTACTTATGTGTCCCCCCTCGTATGTCACTTTGAACAGTCGGCCCTACCATTTGCGTATCATTTAATGATAACCCTGACGACGACTTCGCGGAGCCATCGAAAACTACGCGAAGTTTTGTTGTTGTACTGATCTCTCTACAGACTGCATGATGCGGTAAATAATATATTGCTTCCCTGTGTTCTGGCACCTCTAAAACTTGTGTCATATGCCTTAATGCCTCATACTCTTCCATGAACTTAACGTATTGTTTTTTTAAATTTGGTTGCTTTGCTAATCTTCTCTCTAATGAACGCAAACGTTCCTCGGCCTCGCGATGTACCTAAATTTACAACGTTGGATTTGAACGGTATTCGCACGATATACCGCCCCTCATGATCTTGACGCGTGTTTGCCCTAAAGTGGTTTTCACATTCGTTCTCTGACTTAGCAGTTCCTGAGTTAACCTCTTCCAAAGCCCAAAACTGTTCTAATTGTGCGTGAAATTTGTCTGTTGCTACTAAATGACACCTGCGTGGCGTCAATTCCGTCCTACCTGCCCACGTAGACGTGCCACCGAGCACCCAACCTAAATGTGTATTGTGCTATACTAATCCTGAACGCGACCTGTGCTCACCGGCGGTCAATAATGGCCAAAACAATCCTGATCCAATCAACAGATTAATTGACCTTGTTATATCAAATTCTGGATCTGCTGGTTGTATGTGTCGCGGAATGTCTGCGCGTTCCTGAGCTAACGAGACTGAAGGCATATCGGCTGTGATTTCATCCATGGATAAACAATTTATGGTACATTGAAAATTATTGACTGAACTATTTATTTTTCCTATTCTCGAAACAGTAACATCTGTAGGAGATGGTTTAAGTCCCACACGATGGCAAAAATCTGTTGTAATAAAATGGGCTTGCGGTCCCGAATCTAATAATGCACGACATTGATGATTACGACCGTGACTATCCCTAACATAAACTATTGCCGTAGCTGGAACCATGTGGTCGCCCTTGTGACTAGAAACGTTTGCTACACACAGTTGTTCAACTGTGGACTCTGAAAGTTCTGCTAAGTTACTATTCTGTATAGCAGGTTTGATTGGGTGAATCTCAGGACGATGCAACAATGAATGGTGTTTCTTATTACATTGCTTACACCCGGTACGCGTACATTCGCACACCCGGTGACCCGGAGTTAAACAATTAAAACATAGGCGCGCCTCCTGCACTACCTTCGTTTTTTGACTTGGCTCTAACCTTCCAAATTTTTCGCAGTGAAATAATGCGTGACTAATATTACAAATAGGACACATGCCCGAGTTTACTACATGAGCGGTTACGGGAACAAACTGTCGGTTCCCTACATTTATGGGCTGTTGATCGACCTTCGGTACAGGTACTTGAGGAGTTCATGCAACATTAGCCAGGTATTTGGCTCTTTCTTCTAAAAATGTTGCAAACTGTGCGAATGTTGCCATTTCTGTTAACAGCGAAATTCGCCTTTCCCACTCCCTAATGGATACTGAATCTAACTTTCTTGACAGTAAAGGAATGATCAAAGCATCCCAACTCTCTACTAATTCGCCAAGCGCCTTAAGTGCTATACGATGATTTATTGCATCATCTAAAAACTCTCGCAACGCAGTTTCCGATTGTTTCTGTATTGGTTTTAAGTCAAGCAACGCCGTCACATGATGCCGTTTGAGAGCAGTTGAATTCTCGTATCTGGTATTTAACAACTCCCAAGCTAACCTGTAATTGGCTTCCGATACTCTTAGCGATTGAATCATACGTGATGCAGCCCCTTTGAGAGATGAATTTAAATAATGAAAACGTTACACATCTGACAATGTCTCATTTTGGTGTACTAACGAAATGAACGAGTCACGAAATCTCAACCAATTACTATAGTTGCCATCGAACGACGGTAGCTGTATTGTTGGTAATCTAACATTAATCGCTGCCCCTGAAATAGCGCTGCAAGCTGCAGGACTGATATTTGCCTCTGCCCGTTGTGGACCCTCTGATTTTGCAATATGCGTTTCTATAGCATCTACTAAATCAAAATAAGAATTCTCAAACGTCTCTCTTTCTATAACATGTGACGCCGCTACATCACTGTCCGCTACTAAAACTTCCATTTGTGTCTGAACACTGTTAAATTTATCATACAACGCAATGTTAGCTGCTAAACGCTTTCGAAGCGAACCTACTGCCATAGTACCCGCATTTTCTCTAAAAAATCTTTGCAATCGCGTCAGCGCCGCCTTGATCAAACCCCGCTCGATGACTAATGATTTTAGTTCGCCTTCCATAATACACTTGTTGACTCAAGAAAAAGGAATAAGGACTTACTACTTGATGTATTCTAATCGGTACTGCGATGCTGATGATCCTCGCTGGAGTTGTTCGATGCCTGACGCTGCTGAATCCGCCGTTACGTCGATGCTCGTTGTTCTAGGCCTCCTGATTGAGTCCTGATGGGCTGCTTGACGTCACCCTTTTGAACCGTCTGCAGATTGTTCGATAGCGTTGGACTGATTTCTAATGGTTGTTGAACAGCTTAGTTATTCCTGAGTCTCCTCACTGAGACCCACTGCTGTTAAACTGACCGAATGCTGACTGTCTGCTTGCTGGTTGTTTAAATCTGGCTCGAAGGACCAGCTCTTGCGATAGCTCAGAGCAACTATGAATCTTTGGTGGGGGTAAAAAAATGTCGAAAAACGGGTTGTAAGGCCGTTTGAGAAGAAGGTCGATGTAGTTGAATTGGCGATCACTCAAGTGCATTCGGTGTCGAGCCTCCAGACCTCGACAAGATTTCAACTCCCTGGGGGATACGACTCCCGAAGGAGAAGGGGCACACCGAGTAGAGTCCAAACGTTGACTAACACTGACCGAAAAACTAAATTTTTTTGGAATCCCCCCCCCTTGAAATATCGATTTCAACTATGAAGGTCCAACACTAACTAAGGTACTCCATGGGCGTAAATCCAGATCATCACTCACCGAACGGTGTAAGGAGATCTTCCGTCTTCGAGGGTAGGGTTCCAACTGATGTGACTCCGTCCCTGCAGTCGCTCTTATTGCTACCGCTCGCTACGCCGGGGACCTCGTTGTCGCTGGCGGGACCGGCGCGGAGTGGAGTGGGGAAGGAATGTGACCTTCGCTACTAAAAATAGGCCGACTGATGCATTCTACGTGTATGACTTGGCTGACGTGTAGCAGCACTCTGATTATGTATGCTATGTTCCCACCAAAGTCTGTATGCATTTCTAAGATGGCTCCCTTCGTAGGGAACGGATCTATTTGCCGCGGCCATGCGAGACGACCATACCGCGGATACTGTGTAATGAGTAGAGGAAAGGACTGATATGCTTTGCCTTCCTCGTCCAAGAGAATCATTGTCATCCAATAAGCCGTTGATGTCGAAGACTTTTGCATGACTGATAATTCGTAATGAAGAAACAACGGAACGAATGGACGCTCTGTCCAAGGAATTTCGAGACGTATACCTGTCTTATTGAGAGTGCCGGCAAAGATGTACCACATGTTAAATGTGCCCGGCATCCCTGCGTTCCGCCGTCTACCACGACGGCGCCTTCGTTGACGTGGCGCCATGATGGAGAGCAATGCCGGACCGGCTTGTAAGGCCAATCCGGATCGAAGGACCAGAATGTTAGCGCACAGTGCACATGGGTACCTCCAGGATGCGCTTCGTAAATTGGTTGCTCTGGCTGACTAATGTTATCTTCTTGAAGGACCAGAATAGCTGCAACTATTCAATGAACTAGGTTCAATCTTGATTAACTGATTTTATTGTTATAATGTTACATTCAAAAACTGAACAACAGGTTTCTAACTTCTCTGTGACTAACTACATGTTCTGAACTTGCTATTGACTTGATGACTAAAGTTTGTTGTCTCACATTTTTTCTAAATCTAACCACCCTTGTCACCTCGTATGTCCGCCCACCCTTGCCGAAAGCATCTTGGAGGGTGAAAAGGCGTTTCTTATTTTTATGAAATTCACTAATCAGCGACCAAGCTTGACTCATCCCTTCCAGTACGTTCGTAACGTGCTGAATTCTTGGGTGGGATGGCAAGTTGGCCACTGGTGGACACATGTTCGGCACTTTGGAAAAACCCTTAACTAAACGTCTTAAAAAGTCTAAGCACCGGGGACATTTATAACTCCCCGGGAACTTCCAGCTGTAAAACTAAATTTCTAGTGTCTGAACGACGGTTACTGTGAACAGTAACCACTCGAACTGGTAAACGGTACCGTGCGCGTGACCTGGCTAGAACGAAACCCTGCATATTGTTAATAAATTTCTATGGTTTATGGTGTCCCGAACACTGGTACGGGTCGGATCGGGAATCGAAAAGTTCCGTTTATCGTAGAGTAACGTCAACATTCAATGCAGGGTGAATTATAATACAGATCGTAACACTATTCGTGTGAGACCCTGCTCTCCTCGGATAGACTGACGTGAACAATCCAATGCAGTGTAGATTATAACACTGTCGCGGTTTCCGCCACTACGTTCTTCCTAATTTATCTTTTCTTCTAAACTTTTCTAGCTTTCTCTTTTGCCTGAGTATTTCTAAGCACTTCCTGCCTATTCTGCAATCTTCAAGTCTGGTCAATGTCAAATTGCACATTTGGCAGCCACACTTGTGCGGACCTACGTTTTCCGTTGACTTTCTCTATTACCCCTTCAACTTTCGACTCTGTACTTTTCCTTTTCTTTTCCTATTTCTACCTCTACTCAAAAAGGACATAAAAACTCTAGTCATCGCGCCGCTCGAGACATTCGTTAGTTTGGTACCGTCACGTTTACATCCGCGAAATCACTGATACTCTCGTTACCTTGTTATTGTCTAATCTTTGTTGTTGTTTGTTAAAAAAATATTTGTTGTTGAGTGACTGTTAAGCAACTGACTTTTTTCATCCACACACACCCACGTCCTAAACACGAATCATAACACTATTCGAGTGAGACCCTGCACTCCTCGGTGCACACTTCGGTGTTCGAATCTCACAACAATCAATCAAAGGAATCACTCAACAATCAAACACAACTACACACACACTATACACATAAACCGCTCACACTTTCACCGTTCAATCACGGACTAATATACATATCAAGGAGTCTTTTATGCCGCAAGGCTTTTTCCCCTAAATCGTATCATTCGATCCAATAAATTATTATTATTTTTCAGACTCAATTTTGTCTAATTTATGTTTTATTCATCCGCCTCCTCAATCATACTAATTGTCAGGCAATATTTTGGCAAGCGAAATTTCTCCATGTTGGAAAGATTTCGATGATACATCAGTGATATATTGTAGTTTATGGACGTTCATTGAAAAACATACAAAAAAGATTAGTCTAAATTTTTTAAACATTAAGAAAACTGTATGTGCGTTGCAGCGGCAGCAATATTTGTGACGATTAAACGACGCGTAGACTAAGTGACTAAATGGACTGTATCTAAAGAAATTGTACGTGACTTCGGGTGACTAGACTTTATTTTTCTGTTAACCGTTTGATTCTTGTTTCGATAGTGTCTCTCTGAAGACATGTTACATTTTTACGAAAGCTCGGAGTGGGCGTACAATTTTTGGATCTAGAAGAGGGAAAACAGTTTACTAATTTCTTATTGGCGAACTAACTTAAAGTGGCAATGGTAAAAATCCGTGACGTATGAAGTGTTTTGGGTTTTTCCCAAAATGACCGTAGCGAGTAATCAACCTAAGGAGTACCTCGACACGAATGGAAACTGCAAACAAAAGACTCTACGGCTAAGGCTAAGGGTTCTGACACCAGATGTGACTGACAATAAATCAAGGAAAAAACTCGCTAGAATGTAATAACTCCTTGGGTCCTATTTCTGCTATGACTAAACAACTATGGATTGTAAATGGCAAATGTTTCTAAAGAATCGAAAAATACGTTAAGCTATTGTATGGCCAGCAACTTGACTGAGGCCTAATCCTCTTACTGAAATATGTATTTTAAGACCTAACATGCCGCGCGCCTTGAACGGCTACGTTCAAAATAAAAAGGATTAAACTATATATGTACATTGCTACACTCTTATGACTAAAAATATGTATAACTGTATAAATCGCAATACGCAAGAGTAGTGCATTATAATCTAAGAAATATGAGTAACTATTCGCGCAATAATATGTGTAACTATACAAAAGCTTCTGTGTATTATGTACAAGGGTATGTATGCAAGTGTATATGTTTGTGACTATTCTAAATTTAAATGTATAAACAGTTCACTGAAAACTATGATGATTCAATGGGTAATGGCACCAAATTTTTCAATGCACGCTTGTAAGTGTCATGCGGAGTCCAGACTGTGACCACCCGAACTATGCTGTCTTCTCCAGGGTGAACAGCGATAACTTGTCCTAGCTGACATTGCAGTGGTGGAGCATTGGCATCTCGAAGTGTTACAAGACTGCCCTCCTTAATTATTGTGCCATTTCCAGTATGCCATTTATTTCTTGTGTGAAGTTCCTGCAAATATTCAGTCTGCCACCTTCTCCAAAAATGCTGTTTAATTTTTTGTATATGCTGCCAGAGTGACAGCTTATTAGTCGGCGTGTCAACGAAATCATGTTCTGGTAAACATGCTAACGAATCACCTATAAGGAAGTGACTGGGTGATAGTGCTAGGAAATCGTTGGGATCCAAAAATATGGGAGCCAAAGTGTGTGAATTGAATATTGCTTCGAACTCAACGATTAATGTATAAAATTACTCATATGTAAATAATGCATCACCGACTGTTGTATATAAATGCAGTTTAAAAGATATAACAGCAGCCTCCTAGAGTCCACCAAAATGTGGCGAACGGGGGGGATGCCATTCGTTGCTTTCTTGTATTAGGAACTGCCGAAACTTGTTGTTAACTTCGTGGTTACCTCGAAGGTGCTCGAGCCTTGTAGGTGTTTTGCATGCTTGTGCCAACGAAAAACTATAGACTGTATCCGAAAGACCACCCGATAGTTCGGGAAAAATTCTAAGTGTTTACTTTGTAATGGTATATATAACTATATTTCTTCTAAGTGATCTGTGATTTCTAAGTGTCACAATCTATTTTCTAAAATGTTATATTGGTTGCTAGTTGATATCTAATTGATTTCTAGTCGATTTCTGTCGAGAGTATCTAAAACTATGGCCAATGTAATTTCGGCATAGACGTTCCTGGCGGGGGAGGAGTATTCTGATACGTTCAAAAAATATGAGATCTATGGAAGGGAGGTGGAAGGTTTCCGCCCTTTTTGGGTTTTTCCCACACGCCAAATCTAACTAATTCGACCCTTGACCGTGGCAAGTAATAAAGTCAAGCAGCGCGCTGACCGTGGTAAAGCATGCTAGAAATAACGGACTAGAAAGTTGGAAATGCTGGTACCTGGCGACCAAATGTGAGCAATGAACGAAAAATGTTACGGTAAGAATCGCGCGTCTTTATGGCTTCATGAGTTTACTGCTGCCACGGAACGGTTTACAAAATTCCCGAAGGGGCCGATTATAAACTATACGAAAAGCTAAATACTATAAATTTACAAACCTAAGGCTAAGCTAAATATATACGGTTAAATCTATGGCAGGTCTTAACGGGGGCATCCTGCTTTAGAAAGCTCAAAAAATCGATTTTCTTTTTATTGCTTAAATCTATTCCTAATGTATCTAAGAATATGTGTCCAAAGTTATAGAGGTTAATTCACAATATTTTTAAAGATACAGCGCTAAACGCAGTACGGGTGTCGAGCAGGTATCCGAGCGTCCGAGCAGCTAGAGCGCGCGTTCCTTCTCTCGGTCAAATAACACCGAACTATGTACCTGGAAAAGTTCAACGGTCGTTCGAAACAATATTTTAAATTAGTAGAAGGACTGTGTACTTAAACTATAAGTTATTGTAGACGATAATTATTGATTTAAGAGAGTTTCGGAATATTGTAGGTTTACCATAGCAGCAATAAAAGGCCAAGGAATCATTACTTGTGCATTTTTACCCGGCTGGTTTGCACATTGAGCCCGAGGCTGGCATAGTTGTATTTTTCGGTTCCACATTAATTTGAAAAAGTCGATGTGATAATTGGGTTTATTACTGTAGGGATATGGTATGTTAAGTTAATTGTTATCCCTCGTAATTTTCGGTTAAGATAAGTTTTTTCGCTGGTTCTCTTCTACAATTCTCGCTATCTCTCGATGTTCTCGCTGTCTTTTCGCTATATCGCTCTGCCCTCGCTGGTATTATAATATATTTCTCTATGCTGCGCCTCGGCTTATATACGCAAATTTTCTACACATTCACGGATACACGGATATTTCGGGTATTGCCCTTTATCACATTCTCTCTGTCACACACACATTCTCTCTCTCGTACTCTGTCTCGCGGTCGATCACCTTTTCGCGGTGTTTATAGCCGAAACTGTTGACAAAGGAGAGCACTTGCTGCACGCGTCCTAAACAGCTGACTAGTACACAAGTTTTTGCTCTCCTTCCAACGGTTTCGGTTCGACAACAGTTTCTAACGTTTTACATCTCTACATTACTGTTACGGTAATTTGTACGAGGTCGAATGCCGGATGAGTCACCGTGCGACGGTTTGGGCCGGATGACCCCTGGCAGGGGAAAGTGGGAATTCCCAATTTGGGGGAAGTCACCCCCTTTCCCACTCTTTTGTTTTTCCCTTCCCTGTGTACCGGGAAGATATATATATTTGTATGCAAGTCAAGACGCGGAGTCTGTCTTGGTATACGCGCCGAAGGAAATAAGCTCACACTCGTTATTTTGCTATTCTTGTTAAATAGTTGTTTTCGGCCTCACTTTGAATTCACTCCCATCTCTAACCCCAGTGTAGTCTACATTATAGTACTATAACTCTATTCTTCTTTTAGCGTCAACAATTAGTTTCGCTCTGAGTCTTGTCGAGTGCACATCTTTATAATATCATGTCAAGTTATCCCAAAGGTGATAAATCGAGCAGTGATCATTCTGCGAAGCCACGAAAACGCATATTCCACGGGAATCGATTCACAAGTGAACCAGACAGTGCAGGGTGCAACACAAGCAGTAGTGCGAAGAAATTAGCCACCGTAAGCACCGACAGTATAATTGTATTAAGTTGTCCGGAAAGTTCTTTTCGTTTTTTTAATAGGTGTTATGTTTAAAATATTTTGCGTTCTGTGTACTATTCTTGAATAATATATAATCCGTTCTGTTCTACCACCTTGAACAATTAACGGTGAAGTGATCTGGTTGTTTGTTTACTTAAACACAACAAGGTAAAGCTTCGAGCGACAAACGCGAAAAGAACTTTCCGAACAACCTAATATATCCAGGTGACAGTTACCGAATAATTGAATTTCTGACAGTGTTTCTTGCAATTTCTGAGATAGTAATATGTAGATCTTGCAAACAAAACATAACATTTGCAGAGAGTGGGCATCGAGGCTTGGGTTTCAAAATTGTGATATCATGTATGTATGGTCGACGAGAAATCAATTCAGGACCGTTGATAAACACCGGCTATGAAATAAATAGACGAACTGTGTTTGTGATGAGGCTTCTTGGTGTTGGACGACAAGGCATCAATGTGTTTTGTGGACTCATGGATATATGTCAAGGTTTGGCGAAATCAACATATGATAAAATAGTGCAGCATTTATACTCAGCGTCGAAATCAGTGTTTGAAAGTGTCTGTGAAAAAGCTGTCAAAGAAGAGCAAGAAAAAATGTAGAAAATGGGCGAATTGCAAATTATTTGAAGGTTTCCGGCGATGGATCGTGGAAAAAACGTGGCTTCACTTCATTGTTCGGTGTAACAACTCTGATTGGATATTACTCCAGAGTAGTCGAGTTTGCCAGCAAAGTAGTCGATCTTATCGTTAAAATTGCATATTGTCATTCATGTGCCCTATATAAAAACAAATTAGACGATAACCAATTTGAGGAATGGTATGAAGATCATTAAGAATCATGCTCCTCTAATCACGTCGGTTCAGCAGGGAAGATGGAGGTGGAATCAATCGTAGAAATGTTTGAAAGATCTGTTAAAAAATTCGGAGTAAAGTATACGAATTATATCGGCGACAGCGATTCGAAAACTTTTGCTGGTATTCTCAAAATGAATCCATACGGTGACGATTGCCCTGTTACTAAAAATGAGTGCGTGGGGCATGTACAAAAACGTATGGGTACTCGACTCCGAAATAAAAGGAAGGATGAGAAGCTCGGAGGTAAAAAGCGGTTGACGGAGAGTCTCATTAAAAAGTTAACAATCTATTATGGTTTGGCTATCAGGAGAAATATTAATTCTGTCGATGATATGAAAAAAGCTATAATGGAAACGCTTGATCATTATTGTTCGAGTGATAAATCTCCTCGCCACGAGGATTGTCCGGCAGGCGCCGAAAGCTGGTGTGAATGGCGCAAACCTGAAGCCACGAATTTTCTTGCGTTTTTCAAGCATCCTGCTCGATTGATTGACGAAAATGTGGAGAATTCGTCCAATTTACGAAGATCTCTCAAGTGACGAACTTTTGACGCGATGCTTAGGCGGGCACACGCAAAATTCAAACGAATCTTTCAACTCCGCTATCTGGTACATGAGCCCGAAACATCTGAATTCTGGCCTAAAAATCGTCGAAATTGCTGCATACATGGCCGCAGGAATGTTCAACGAAGGATATTCTGGAGTTCTGAGTACCATGCAGCTGCTCGATTTAAAAATCGGCCAGCTATGTGAGATGTATGCGGATAACTTCGACATACAACGGATCGAGAGGGAAAACCGGCGTACGTCTTTTTCCAGCAAGGAAGCTCGCACCGGCCCGTAGACTCGAGCAACTGCATCAAAATGAGTTATTTGAGGAAGTTGAAGGTATAATTTATGGCTGATCGTAAACTTTAAACGCGTTTTCTCGAGTTTTTGTTTTTACGATTTTTCTAAACTGGTGGGCGTGATTGCAAAAAAACTAGACGACCAATCTGTTTGAGATTCCGTCAGCTCGCTCAATCAATATCACTGTCGCCATCTCATGGCCTCTCATCAGGCCCAGTGAGACCGCTCGAGCGACCGCGCGAGGGAGTGACGAGCGCGTGACGCGAGCGCGGCGAGCGCCTCTGCGCCTGCGCTCACGCTTGGTGCGTGCTTGCCTTCTCGACGCCGGAAGCGGAGACATTCTCTTTTTGGATCGCGTGTTCGCTTGACCACGTGTTTTTCTTCTGCTCGTAATTCGGTCAGCTCAGTCCTTTGTTAATCAAAGATTAAATTGAAAGTGCTCATTATCACGAACAGCTCAACGCATGTGACTTCTCATCCAAGTTCAACTCATTTCAAACAGTAATATCAATTCGGACTGCTCTCGATTTTGCGCAAAGGCGTCTCAGCGTTAGAGTGTTAGCACGATTGTAGCCGGTTATCCGATTCAACGGGCGGCACGTTGGATCTGCCTCGTGCGAATCGAAATCTACTCATCTCTAATCTACACGCTCTCAACTGCAAATATTGTCCACTCAACGCCTTCATCCACGCGGTATTTTTTTTCTCACTTTTATGCCGCGCTCATGGAAACTTCTAGAACGCTCAGTCTCCTGAATTGAGTTGGGCGTAATAGAATTTCCCAAACACAATCAAAACGAACCATGGCTTGTTAGCTTCAATTTTATATACTCTTCTATTTGAACTAAAAAGATTCACGAAAAATATTTCTAAACAACTTTTTTAGCAAGTTGAAACGATTTTTTTTTTTTTCTAAAAAAAAAGTACATTTTTTTCAAACCTGAGAAAATTTTACAATTTCACAATTTTTGGGGTTTTTCTTAGTTCATCTAGAAGGAAAGAATATGAAAATTAAAATTTTCTTTGGTTTTTTTATTTCAGACAAAAATTACGAGCTTCATCTTTCCTGCCGATTGGAGACTGCAATTACAAGGCGTTGCACAGATGTGCATAAAAATCGGCTGCGTTTGAATATTTTTCTCTCAACAAATTTTTTTTTCATGTTCAAATATGCAGTAAAATAATCTAAAAAGTTCACTAGGCTTACTTTTTTTTCTGTCCTAAAAAAATTCCCTCAAAAGCGCTTTTTTTAGGGCACCTAAAGCAGGATCCCCCCTTAGCATACCGCCCACCTTGAACGGTTCCGTTCAACACCTTAGATTCTATACACTATGATACAATACCCTAGGGTGTTACACAATATCAAACTAAAATTCCAATGAAATCAGTACATCAAGATTACATCTAAATGAAGACTAAGTATAACAAGCAAAATAAATGAACGTATAAACATATCTGTACACAAAATCATATACATATATACATATATACAAGGAAGTTCTGTCCATGATTCAGCTATTAGCTATTGCACAAATCAGTTTCGGGGGAGGGTGGATCAGTAGATTGATCCGAATCTACATTTGGCAGAGGGCAGATTCTTGTAACTGGCCTCTTGAGGACGCCATCAGCTGTCCGGAGTGTCACAACTCTGATGATCCCATCAGATCCTGGATGTAGCTCAGATCCGTGATGCGCCCAAGTTGTCGACGGCACGTTGTCCTCCTTGACCAATACCAAAGAGTCCTTCTTGATCGTGCTGGAAGGGTTCGTTCTCCATTTACGGCGCTGCTGAAAACCATGTAAATATTTCTTCTGCGAACGCCTCCAGAAATGCTGAACCGTTTGCTGGATCAGCTGGTATCTATTTAACCTTCCTTCACTGATATTAGTGATGTTAGGCTGGGGAAGTGCCATTAACGCATCTCCAATAAGGAAGTGACCAGGAGTGAGAGAATCGAGATCGTTAGGATTATGGGATGGAGGATATAGGGGACCTAAGGTCAAACATGCCTCTATCTGCGTCAAAATAGTATAGAATTCCTCGTAAATGAGCCTTTGTTCCCCGACTACCCGTTTCAGGTGCGTTTTGACCGATTTCACACCCCTTTCCCATAAACCTCCGAAATGAGGCGCGTTCGGGGGTATGAAACGCCAACCTATATATTCTCTAGCTAATGGATCTATAATTTGTCTATTGTGCGAGCTTGAGCCTAATAATATTCCTAGTTCTTGTAGCTCGTTTCGAGCACTCAAAAATTTCTACCATTATCGGCATAGATAATGCTACATCGACCTCTACGTGCTACGAAACGATGTAGGCAATTGAGAAACGCGTCCGTTGTGAGATCTGTAACCAATTCGATGTGGATAGCCTTTGTAGTGAAGAAAATAAAAAGGCATATGTAACATTTGCGAGCAACGCGAGATCGCCCGGCCTCCTTGATTAGGAAGAGACCCGCGTAATCTACACCGCAGGTAGCAAACACGCGTGCCGGTACTACGCGGTCAGCAGGCAAATCACCCATTCTATATGGCACGCTGGAAGGCTTTGTCCGAAAACAAGATATGCATTGGCGCAAGACTTTCTTTACTAAACGTTTACCACGCAGTAACCAAAATCTGGTATGGAGAGATGCAAGGATTCGCTGGCGCCCAGCATGCAAATGTCGCAAATGTTCATGTTTGATTAGAAGAATTGCGAGAAGTCATGTTTTTAGAATAATGAGTGGGTGTTTTTGCTCATAGTTTAATTGAGCATTTGCTAGACGCCCGGCCACCCAAACGAGTCCGTGTTCCTCGATGAATGGATTTAACGAAATTAATGAGCTATGTCTACCTAGAGTTTTGCCTGCTCCGAGAAGCGTTATCTCCTTACCAAAATGAATCGCTTGAATCCCGCGAATCAAAGCCCTTTCTGTCTCTGCGATTTCAGAAACAGATGGCGGATAACAACAACGATTCTCTCTAGTTTGCCTTACAAATCCCTTGACGCGTGTATTTCGACTAAACCGTAAACAATAGGCTATTACGTGAAGCAATTTCATGTATGATGAATATCGTGAGACTAAATCAAAATTAACGATGGGGCCGTGTCCGAAATCGCGAGGTTTACCGGAACAATCCGTTTTTGCTCCGGGATGTCGGCTATGGGAATCTCAGTCGATGAACCCATGTCTATATCGTGCGAGAGCCAGATCGGTCCACATCACCACAAACTATTGCTTTTAAGCCTAACGGGTTAGCACCTCGTGATAGCAAATCGGCAGGATTACCACATAAAATCACGTGCCGCCAATTATTTGAAGATGTAAGCCTTTGTATTTCTGACACACGATTAGCCACGAATGTCTTCCAACGACAAGGCTCGTCCCTAATCCAAGCTAATACTATGGTAGAGTCCGTCCAGAAATACTTTTTCATTAACTCTACGCACAATGAAGATCGCACTTTATGTACTAATTGCGCTAATAATAGTGCCGCACAACTCTAAACGCGGTAGACTTATGGTTTTCAGGGGTGCTACCTGATCCGTTACCTGTTCGCGCGCGAAGGTAAACAGCGGCCCCATACGCCTTCTCGGACGCGTCTGAGAAACCGTGAAGTTCGATACCTTCATTTGACTCAACTAAAACTCGATGGGGAATCGATAAGGAGATAATGTTGTGTAATTCAGCAGGGAAATTACACCATCGCGTGTGAATTTCTTACTCGCATCCCAACCTATATTTAATTGCCAGAGCTCCCGCATCAACAATTTTGCCCTGACTATGATGGACTCTATCAGACCGAATGGGTTGAATATCTTCGCAATTTTCGATAAAATGATCCGCTTGGTGACTCTACTTGTTAGACAGTCTTTTTTTTTTACCGAAACCTCCGCTGAGTTGGGGTTCCTCAGCCCGAGTGCAGGGTAATCGCCTTTCGGCATCTCTTCCTGCATTCGGCATAGGGTGGCCGGCTGGGAAATAAGGTCAGGTTGGATTAGGACCCTCTACCTTTCTCAACACGGGCTTGGGACCGGCTATGGCGGTAGCCCTCTGGCGGGTACATCCTACACCTGGGGAACACAGGGGGACCGCCCGCCAGAGAGTGTCTGGCTCGGTTTGAGGTATCCTAAAACGGGCCTCTCTAACTAACGGGTGTAACACATCTCCCCTAAACCTAGAGCATACGTTGACAGTGTCAACACTATTCTACAATAAATAATACTCACTTAACTCACACTCACAAAACACACACACACATACTCAAAAACTCACACCTCACAGACATATACCTACTTACCGTATGTACATGCTGCCAGGTGTCGGCTGCCATCCTAAGAAAACAAGAATTACATAATAGTACAAAAAACAGTCAATCATTAAATTCTAAGTATATATAGTTAAAGGGTAAGAAAAAAGTACGAGCCAATTATTCACTTTAATGTAAAAAGAAACGCAGAGTTAAATCATTTTCAGTAAAATAATTTAAAAACTATACAACTCTAAGTCAGAGATCACAAAAAGGAAAGTAAATAAAATAAAATTCAAAGTTATCGATTTATCTACTAAAAACCTAAAACTCTGTCATCTTTCTCTTTCTTCTTCATTACCTTGTTACAGACACTTCTAAAATTATTCCAGTTCATTTCATTAGCCATGTAAAAACTAACAACTCTTCTAACTCTTTCCTCTAAATTACCCTCCATCTCTATTCCCAAGCCCCTAATTTCCTCCCTCCAAAAAGGGCAGAAAAGGAAAGTGTGCTGCACCGTATCCTCGGTTTCCCCGCAATAGCGGCAAGCCGAAGATTTCCTTCTGCCAATTTTTTTTACGTAACTATTAAATGCCCCGTGGCCCGTCAGGAATTGGACACTTCATTAAATCTACGATTACCATGGCAATCCACCTAGACGGTTGTTCGGGGTGATTGCTCGAAGTGGCTAACTTGAGTTGAATCTGTCTACCCGAAGTGAACAAAGTTTTGCCGGTCCGCGCGAAGCAAATGACTTATTCCTCGGGGCAAGGCGGAAAATTATACTAAAATTGGTGTATTCGTCAAAGATTTATTTTTTTACTAAAAGCTCACAGTTGTACTTCGGTGTTCGATAGCGCGTTTACGTCTGTCTCTCGCTCCGATTACCCCCCCTTTTATTATCGGCTTCCAAGAACGCTCCAGAACTCCTAGCCTACTCGAATTTTCGCGATGTCTCGCGGCTGCCCTCCCGCACCGCGCAATCCCCCTCGTGGCCTGCGGGATGGGAAGTACGCGATGGGGAGGGGGCGCGTCGAGACATCGTTCGTCAAGTTTAAATACAAAGAATGTTCTAAGGAGTTCTGGAGCGATCTTTGACCGTTCCTTGAACACGGTATTTTTTCTTTCATCCATTTCTCTTTCCACTTATCAAATATCCATCTTCTATACTCTTTTTTAATTTTCTTTTTTTCTTTTTTTTTCCAGGTATCTATTTTTATCATCATAATTACATCTTTTATAGAGTAGTCTCCTACTCTCCGCAACTATGTCGATCGGTGGAAGTCCAGCAATGATACCTGCAGTTCTGCCAGAGGTGGTTGTTTTGTCGAAACCTCGTCAATGCGCCGAGATTCCGCAGTTCAATTTCTTATTCGAATTTTATTTTATTTAATGGGGAATAGATGGGAATGATTTAAATAGTTAAACGCAATATTGGGGACAAACGACGAATTTATTGCCCCAGAGGAGGAAAAACCTGGACTGGCCAAGTAAAAAACCTCCTCGAAGAATGTACAAGGAGTACGTGTATTGAAAGTGGCTGTATGTGTGTGTGTGTTTGATGAATATCTTGTGTGAGACAAGGGGGATTGGATCCAACCGCGATACGATAATCGGCTAGTACTGGACTAGACAAGACAATATTCAGAATAAATATTCAGAATAAATGTAATATTTGATGGGCGCTGGGCCGCAATAATACGTTGCCGCGCGGAGCTTGTATGAAAATAGTGAATTTACGTGAAGAAATGCAATCTGCTATTGACAAGGTTGCGCGAGACCTTCGCGAAGATTCGAGAGAGAAGGCGAGATGCTATGACGTCGCGTTAGGATTTCCCGCGCGATTCCCGTGACTCGACACTCTTTAATTTCAATGACCGAGATCAAATTTTAGTTAACGCGTGAAGGGTTGCGACTGATCCGTTGATCGTAGATCGCAATGAATAATAAACGATGACAGCACTTGCGACAAACTAATCCGTTACGGACGACGATGCGTGTTAGTAAACCTTTGAGAGCTACTGCCGATTCGATTGCAATAGAGCAACTACTTTCTCCGGCGCGTGTCGTATCGGCTTTTTTTATTTTGAAGCAGCTAATCTTTTTATCGAACTCTTTTAATATCTGTTCTTTTTTTTGTTTCAGGTTTTTTATGCACCAGGACATCTTGGGCATCTCCGCATCGGGAAAGCCGTAAGTATCAAAATCTATTTTAAACGTAATTAATCTATGATCACTCAGTATTTCGTCGTCATTTACTTTCCAGTCAGTAATCTTATCTACAAGTCCTTCCATCACAATGGTAATATCAACAATTGACTCGCGCTTTTTTGACATAAAAGTCGGTATCTTCCCTTTATTTACGCATAAGGCCCCTTCCTTAACCACCCATTCTTCTATTATCCTCCCTCTCTCATTAATCCTCTCTTCCCCCATAAACCAGAATGTGCGTTCGCGTCACCTCCTAAAATAATTTTATTGAAGCCCTTATCACCATAATTTCTAATTATCGTAGTAATCTCGTCCCAAAATTTGATAAAACTTTTAATATCGACATTTGGTGACTTATATATTGAAATAATAACAATATCCCTAATCTGTACAATTACATACTCCTCTCCTTCCCCTACTCCCTTAATTTTAAAATTACCGCCTACATCTACAACTGCGGCTTTCCTGTCTAGGCTCCAAAAACATATTTTCCTGACAACCTTAGGAGGCTCGCTGAGGAGAACAATATCTAGCCCCTTCTGCATGCACCTAGCTTCTACCAATTCCAAGGATGCTGGTGAGTTATTTAAGTTAGCCTGCCCGATTTTAATTTCATATTTCTTATCTATGTTTGTTTGTCAGTTCTTAAATTCCTATAGGTCCTTTTAGTTATATTTCCTCATCCCGGCTACTGTCACTCTTTTCCCCATCCGCTTCCTCCTCTCTCATAAGTCTCTCTACCTCCACGCTCATGAAGATCAGCTGGCTCCTAGCCTGTTCTAGGACGCTCTCTAGAACTTCTTCTCCCCTTTCCTCTCCTAAACTATCCCTAGCCTTCTTAATTTTACCTGTCCTTATCTTATCTTTTCCTTCCTCCCCCTCTTTCCTGTCTCCTTTTCGCCTATCTAATCCCTCTATTCCTCTTCTTTTACAGTCCTTGGTGTTGTGCCCAAAATCGCCACAACACCAGCGTTTAAGTAGTAGTCTACTAGGTATAGTAGACAGGTATAGTAGACAGGTATAGTACAAGGTATTGTAACTCTACATTTGGACCAGCCAATACTAATTAGTTCTTTTTCAATTAGTTTATCCGCATATGTCACCGGTAGTTTAATCAGTGCTGTCTACACCTCTCCATATTCCCTATATAACCTTATAACCTCGATAATGTCTTCATTAGTTAATAAACCCAATGTGGCCGCCACTTGTTCCTCCAGGTCCTCCTTACTTATAGTGGGGTCAATACCTCTTATCCGGATGCCCTCCTTCGGCTCGAATCTCCTTACCATACAACCATCCCCTAAGGACTCCACAATATACCTGTACCATTGTTCTACCCCTTCTTTACCTCCCATTTTGTCTTTACTTACCTCAATAAGGATTCCTCCGGCTCTCGTCTCCTTGATCCACAAAACCTCTACCCCTTTTGGTGATCCTATTTTTGTTTTTAAACTATTCAAGTTTTCCTTATACTTACCTTTCTCATATTTAATGTATATCGCCTGATTTTCGTGTTTCCTAATTTCCTGTCTCCTAATATTTCCTTGTTCCTCTCCCTTATTCCTGTCCTCCCTTTCCCAGCTCTCCTTTTCCACCCTTTGTCCATTTTTCCTGGTTTCCCGAGCCTTATTACCATCTCCTATATTCCTTCTTCTCCTCTCCTTTCTCCGTAGAATTTCACTCCATTTCTCTACCGGCGAGGATGTGTATTTAGGTCGTCCCATTTCTCTCTCTTCCTCCATGACCATCACGTCCATTCCGTCAGTCTGAGTGCCCACTGTCCTGTATACTTTCTTGTCCACTTTGTGATATTTCTCCTCCGATACCCTAATGTCCCCCACAACCTCTTTCCTATTTCCCACTTTCCTTATATCCTCTCTTCCCGTCTTATAGGGGATCTTGATCCTTTTTTCCATGTCGCATAGAAGCCTGTATTCGCTATCTAATCCACTACAAGATTCTTCATCCTCTTCTTCCACTTCGCCTAATATTCTGTCTGCTACCATTCTAACAACCTCCTTTCCCGTATCCTCCTTTCCTTTTCCCCTATCCTTATACATCCCCTCTTCTTCCCTGTTACACTCTTTACTAATGTGGCCGGGTTTTTTCGCATATGAAACAAAGTTTCTCCTTGACCTTGCATGTCCACGCCAAATGGGCCTTCCCACCGCACTTGTAGCACCTTCTCTCATCCATATAAGGCCTAACTAGGCAGCTGATCCAGCCTATCCTAATTCTTCCTTCTGATATCACTTTCATTGCACAAGTCTCTTCCATTTCCACACAAAGTATCAGGTTCCCAAAGGCATTTTCCTTGAGGAAAACCACCCTTCCGTTTCTCTCACCTAGCTTCTCTTCTAAGTTCCTTTTAACGTCCTGTTCTGTTAAGGCTCGTTCAACACCTGTAATCACCACTTTCCTCCTCTTTCCAATCACTTTCTCACATGCCAGATTAATTTCTTTAAGTTTCGCATACAACTGTTCGAGGTCTTCCTCTTTACCTAGATATATTGTAGCGGCTAGTCATAAAGCTGTAAATTTGTAAATAGCATCGAACGTGCAAACGGTTAGCACGGTTTATGACGTGGACGACAGCGGAGCTGTTTTTGAGAAAACCGTTTTAGAATTTTTAGAGAAAGCATGACCGTACTTAGAATTTTGCTAATGGTCTCAGCAGTAAAACGCTTAATCTCATAAACCCTGGGTTTTCCCCAAGGGTCTTCATCGCGAGGTCAAGCGACCATCGGCTGATCGCACAGCTGACCTAGGGCCCGGGGAAATTCCGCTGCGTTGCCACCTTCGCCAGCAAACGCTACCCCCGTCAAATAGTATCCCCACTTCAAGGACGCGTGCTTCTGGCATAAGAGGGAGGTCGTACGATTTGGCGGGATTTAGGTTTTCTGTAATTGGTTAACCCCACCTTGTCGGGGGTTGGCTTAGATTAGATGTAAAGTTTTAAAAGCGCAAAACAGAAGAAATGAGATACAGTTCATTGACGGAGTAGTCATTCAGATAAAGTCAAAGATAGATAGTCTTGCAAGATAACGACGTGCGCTCAAAATAAAGTCACCCAGAAAACGCAACTATCTGTGTAGAAATTTATTTACCTAACCACGCATCTCTAAAATATCAAAAAATTTTCTCCTCCTTTTACCCTCCTTGTGTGTCTAATGTCCATTTCCTCAACCTTAATCCTGTCTCTAGTATATTTTACGGTATCTATATATTTCTCTTTATAAAGCCATTAAAATATTCTGTTTGTCTTACCTCTTTTTTATTCGCGTTCTCTTTTTTCTCATCATTTTTTTTTCTTGCAAGTTCCAGGCCAGGGTCCACTGCGGTTACTCTATTTCTCATCGCCATTCTCTTAGTCGGCTGCCTACTTGTTTGTACCACCCAGAACTCATCGCTCGGTGGCCGAATGGTGTATTCACACAAGTCGGATCTCTCACCTCCTCGTGATGGTCGCTGGGATGGAGGAGATCTATACTTACCTGTAGTCGACCTTGGCTGATTGCCGGTGGGTGAGCTCCTCCATGCGAACGAGAGAACGGCGCCTCAGGGACTGCAGGTTGCCTGAAAACACCTGTAGTATGGGACTTAGCAATCCCAGGATTACCTGAGCTCTAAGTATACCGTAAACCTGTGGTCATGTTTCGCAGGAACGGGGATCTTACCTTAATTGGTCGGGCCGCGAGGATGAAAACCTCTATAAAAAATTCCCTAGCCCCAAGCTTTGGCTGCGGTGATGAGGGCGCGTAGTCTCCTGGGGTCCTGGTGATCCTTGCGGGGCTGCGTGGCTGGTGCGTGCATCAGTCCCTAGCATGCCGACCTCCGGGGACCAGCCGCCCCCCCGGTTGTATAAGGCTTGCTGTGGCAAGGCGGCTCTGCCACAGTCGACCGTGCTACCGACCAACGCGTGGGAACTATATGGAATACCTAAAAACAAAATACAAATCAAAAACAACGACAATGAAAGGTGATCAAGGGAAAAAGGAGGAGGACAAAAAGACCTTGAAGAGTACAGCGGAAAATAAGGACAAGTCTAAAGGAGGAAATAACACAAGACAAAAGGAGATGGGAGAAACTGTAAACAATAGTGCAGAGGAATGCCTCAGGGCAATTGAAAGGATAGGAGGGCTCCATAAGGATGACTTAGCAGAAATAATTGGGGTTACCGAGAGGCCTGTAACTAATGAAAGAGGTAGGGAAGAGCTTTTGGTGCAGAAGGAAGATGAACAAAATAAACAACAAGCGGAAGAGAGGAGGGTAGAAGAATTTAAGGAAAGAAGTGAGTACAGGATAGTGGGGGAGGATATGGAAGTGGAAATAGGGGAATCAATTAAGGGGAGAAGTACTAAGGATAATGATTTGAAGGTGGAATTGAGTATTGCAAGGAGCCTGGTTGAAATAAGTGCTGATATTATTCGTATAAATAGCAGGGGTGGTAACTTAAAAAGAGAAAGAAAAATTAAATTAAGTCAGATAATTAAAGTTCTGACATCGAAATTCATAATGGCAGAGACAACAGCCGATAAGGAACAGCTTACTCTGGTTATACATGAGTGGGTGGGGATCATGAATGAAGTCGTAAATATTTTAATGTTATGTAAAAAATTTAGCAGTAAACTGTTAAGGGAAATCGTGGAAAAGGTAAGAACCGGCACAAGCATGGTCATGGATTGGAGGACAGTTAGTGGGATGGGGAAGGGAACCAAAGAAATGTTAAATTTGATATCGGAGTGTAAGTTTTTGGAAAATAAAGGGCAAGAGGAAGAGCAAGGGTTGGGAAAAAAAAGGAAGAAACCTGGTAAAGGGACTGAGTCGCTTACCGATAGTGAGGAGTCATGGACGGCACTAAGTAATAAGCAACCAGCGAAGAGGATGGCGACGCGCAGGAACCCCGCAGGAGCGACACCACAGCTGGACCTAGAAAAAGAAAGATATAAATTAGATAAATTAGATGAAGATCTGTTTTACGACGTCGAAATATTTTAACGGAAATTTCGGTCGCGTGTCTCTACGGCGTTTTACTGCGATAGAGCTAGTTGGTTGTTGAAATAAATGTTTTCGGAGACGTGATTGTAGAAAATGTATAACAATTGTAAAATGTGAAACGACAATGTAAAACAGTCAAATGTTCTAAGTCCGACTGTTTGAACGATTATTACAGACTGGTTGAACGATTGTGGTAGACGGTTTTAACGATTGATGTAGACTGTTTTAACGATTTTGGTAGACTACTTCCTTCAGGACTATTTCCTGAGGAAGAAACCTCGGAAGACCACCCCGTCTTCCTGATTGGTGCCTTTTTGTACCAATAATAATGTTTAAAATAGGACATCACCCTACCCCGTGCGCCCTTAGCGCGATCCGTGCGGAGTACGATGTGTCCTGTGGAGGTGAAAAAAAAAAGAAAGTGTCCATAAGGCAGAATTTCCTTTAGGTTGTCAACAAGGGGGCCTGGTTAATGTCTCCTAGGCCTGTCCTAGGACCCTCAGGAAATTCACATTTATGGCACTGGCAATTAACTGTTGAGACCGTCGAAAGAACTTGAATATACAAACCGTAAATTTAAAAATATAAAAGAACTCTCAAAAACAGCCCTAGTACTTGCATGCCATAAACGCGCTAGCAACGTGCAGGCCAAATGTTTATTCCTGTGTACAAATTGCTAGCTGCCTTCGTGAATTCCGAACCCCATCGTAAATCTAACGTTTTGTCATTAAAGGTCTTTGTTCAGAAAAAAAAGAAAGACTAAATTTATGTCGCTAAACAAGATCCGTCTGTCAAAGAGGTACAACAGATAAAACGATTTAATGGTTTTATTAAGGTTCACAGTAAGGAGCGAGAAAATTATACGAGCGTTATGAAGTATATTAACACGTTCCCGCCGGCATGTACCACCAGTGGTACATAGAGGGCTGTCCCATGGGACGGCTTGTACCACTGGTGGTACATACACAATTGTCCCATCGGGCGGCATGTACCACTAGTGGTACAAATGAAGCAATCAATTTTATGTGTGTTTTTTCTTAATAAAAAAAAAAAATTTACAAATGGACTGAATCAAAACAATACTTTAAATTTGTATAATAGAATAATGTATAATAAAGTAATAGTATAATAGAATTGATAGAATAATAGAATTGTTAATTCCAATTAAAGAATTGATCACGTCGTCAATAAAATCTATTCAATTCATTACATTAAAAACATTATTTATTTTCATGAGTTTTCTTAAAACATTGTAAACACAAAGATGGTTGATTTTCACAAAGACCACAAAATGTCGTAACACGTTTAGCATTCTTTGCAGCATTTGCGGGTGAGTTTTGCTGGGCCTAAATGGGTTTCTATAAAATGTTTCTCGTTCTTGTTTTTTTGTGTCCCTGGTATTTCTTCATCTGCTAATAATTTATCAATAATTACTTCTCTGAATTTTAATATACTCATGTTTCGAGTACCCCAATTCTTATGTATGTAATATGCGTTTACAACTGCTGTACCACAAAGTAGTTGTATAATAATTTTTTTATACCATTTTATGGTTTTTCTTAGACTGCTATAATATGACGACATTTGATCGGCCAAATCAATACCTTTTTTTGCAGCATTATAATCAAATACAAGATCTGGTTTGTATGTTGCAAATTTTCCTTCAATAAACTGACAATTATGATTTGGGCAACTTGTTATCATACAAACAGTTCTTTTATCAGTCCATTTCATGAATTTTATGCCAGAACGATTTTCTAAACTTTCAATTTCACCACGTTTTTGTTTTTTCTTTTTATTTGCTGGTAAAAATTTCCGATTTGGCTGAATTGTGCCACAAAAATATGTTCCAGTTTGCAGTAGCGATTGAGCTAAAGGTATACTTGAGTAGAAATAGTCTGTATACAAAACGCGGTGTTCAAATAACAAGCCATCCATCAATTTTGAGACAACATCATATCCATGTCCATATATTGAAGCGTTCATCCTTTTTCCGGCATAAATATCCAAATCATAGGTATAACCGCTTGGTAAACATAATTTGTACACTTTTATGCCGTATTTATGACGTTTTCCTTTGATGTATTGCCGAAAACGTAGACGTCCACGCCATGGAATCATACTTTCGTCTATAACGACAGTTTTCCCAGGTTTTAGCGTATTTTTGAATGTACTAATAATTTCTGTCACGATCTTGCTAATTTTATTCAAAGGGTCCTCGATTTCAGATGTCGTATTATCGCAGAAATGTAGGCATTTCAAAATAGCTAAAAAGCGATCGCGCTTCATTACATTTTTTATGCGTTCATTTCCATACATTTTCTTCTCGGACCAGTATAATCTAATGTCTGGCATCTGTATTATCCCCATAATTAACAATATACCAATAAAAACTTTCATCTCGCTTATTGTAACCGGTTCCCACGATAGCTCATGTTTTCTTCTGTTTGTACTAAACCCACATTGTATGGAATATTTATTTGTTTCTTCAACCATTAGTTGAAGAATGCTATCGGTTGCAAATAATTTATAAAGGTCAAAAGGGTCATTGCAATCAATATTTCCTACTAGACGCTCCGCGTCCTGCGTATGTACATGTTCTGTAACGGTGCTTTGTATTTCTCTTCTTTGAATTGGCCTCCATTCTTCCGCTTGACTTTCTACATTCATATCCAAATGTGAATAACTAAATTCATTGTATGAAAAATCGACAAGATTACCTTCCGGTCCTAATTCGTCTTCATCTGAAGTGTAATTGATAGGTTGTACACCTTTCCTCCGATAAAATATGTCTGTATATTCATCTGATGAATCATTCATTTCTAAACGCCTAGTTGACATTCTAATGGGTTGTAATAAAGTAATGTAATGCAGCTAATAATAAAAATAAATTTTTATAAAAATTAGATATTACTTACATAAAAATCTCAAAATAAGAAGCACTGTGACCATAAGAACAAATGCTATAAGAATCGAAATTTCAATAAGCGCGAATTATATTTTGGCTACTTTGTTCGGGAGAACTTTTCAGAGCGGAAAACAATTTACGACTTTTAGTGCCAGAAGCAAAGTACAAACTATATTTCGCAAACCTCCACAATTGAAAAGTATTTGTACTCGGCAATAATTCACTTGTCGTCTGAATACGTTCGCGCCTTTCATGTGGTTTGATTTGCCAGACGACTAGCGACATCTCGATGTGGCGGGAATAGAAAGTGCGACAACAGCGCCGCCCGACGGGATAAACTATGAATTAGAAAGCCGTCAGATGCCGCGAACTACAAATAAGACCGCCGGCGGGAACGTGTTAAGGGTAAAATTAGTGTAGAAAGCTTGGACATTAGACATACAAGGATATTAAGAGATAACGAGAACTTCCTAATTTATATGGGGAACGAGGAAGATCTAAAGACATTGTTTAATAGTTTGAGAGATATCGGGGTAAGATGTGAAACAGTTATAGGCCTTAGGAAGAAAGTAGTGATATCGGGAATAGAGCCTGATTTAGGTGAGGAGGAGGTTAAGGCGATTTTAGCGCAAAAACTGGGGGATGGGAATGATAGGGTAGTTTTTTACAAGGAGAATCACATGGGAAACAAGGTAGTGTGTGTAGATGTGGAGGAAGGATGTGCTAAAGGATTAATTGAAGAAGAGAAGATTAGAGTGGGGTGGACAAGCTGCCCAGTGAGACTATATGTAGACGACAGAAGGTGTTATAGGTGCGGAGGGAAAGCGCGCCTTGCTAAAATATGTAGGGCCGAACAGAAGTTGTGTTTTAAGTGTAAAAGGCCTGGACATATGAGCAAGGATTGCAAAGGTGAAGCAAAGGTGGTTGAGAATATGATTCATAGGGATAAAGTGGCTGTGGATGGCAGTGAGGAAGAGGAAAGTTCTGAAATGGACAGTGAATTAAGGTTCCTCTGCGAGGTGGACAGAAACAATAAGAATTTAGGGAACAAAGGTCTACGGGAGAAGAAAAATGAGCAGGTGAATATTATACAGGAGAATAATAGGAAAAGATTCAGGTCAATAGGAACTCAGACGGATTGGAAGGAGTTTACGAGACAACAAATAAATGAGGAGGAGGAAGAGGAACTGGGCCGCCCAAGGTATACTTCCTCAGCAATGGAAAAGTGGAGTGAAGTGGTGGGGAGAAAGGAAAGAAGAAGGAGGGTAAGTGGAGAGATAGGTGGTATGGAGGGGGTAAAAAGGTTAGGAACGGACGCAGGAACGAGTAACATGGGAAAAAGAGGACAGAGGATAGCAGTAGGAGAGGAAAAACAAGAAATCAGGAAAACTACGAATGTGAGAAAACATCTAAATCAAGCTATCTTCGTGAAATTCAACAACGGTAAGTACAAAGAAAACCTAAATAATTTTAAAACAAAAATAGGTTCGCCTAAAGATGTTGTGGTGAGACAGATCAAAGAAACGAAGTCAGGAGGAATATTAATAGAATTGGAAAACAAGGAGAATGACAAAAATGAAAATGTGGACAGTTGGTACAAGCATATTGCTACAAAAATGGGTAACGAGTGTATAGTTAGGAGGCTCTTACCTAAGGAGGGGATAAAAATTAAAGGCATAGATCCTAGCATAGAGAAGGACGAGTTAAAAGAGAAAATTGTCTCAATCCTCGGACTTCTAACAAAGGAGGAGGATATTGAGATAGTCAGGATGTACAGGGAAATCGGAGCGGTGCAAACGGCCCTGATTAAACTCCCAAGGGTATACGCGGAAAAACTAATAGAAAGGGTAAATATCAATATAGGGTGGTCTAAATGCAGGGTGACAAGGTATAGTAACCTTTTGATGAGGTGTTGGGAATGTGGGGGCTTTGGGCATGGGACCAAAAGCTGTGAAAGGAAAGCTGCGGTGGCGAGAGATGGAGTTAGGAGAGCAGGAAGGACTGAGGGAAGATTAAAGGAGATAAGAGAAAAGGAACAGGAAGAGAACCCACAGGAAATCAGAGTTAGGGAAATGGGGATATTAGAAAGTGTTATAGATGATGCAAGAAATCAGCTTAGATTAAATAAAGTAAAATGGCTAATAGAAAGCTAAAATTTGGTCAGATTAATCTGAATAATTCGACAGTGGCGTTAGATCTATTAAAAACAAAAGTAATAAAAGAAGAAATTGACGTTATACTGAGTAGTGAACCCCCGAAGATGATTGGACATGATTGTTTTTGGAGTCTAGATAAAAAAGCGGTTATTGTTAATTTTTCAAACAAATTTAAATTAAAGGGTTTAGGAGAAGAAATAGGATATGTATATGCGCAGGTCAGGGATGTAATTCTTTTTTCGGTTTACTTGTCACCCAACATCAGAAGTAACATTTTTGAAGAAATGTGAGACGAGATTGCGCTAACTATCAAAGGATTAAGGGATAGGGGTCTTGAAAAAATTATTATCGGAGGGGATCTTAATGCACATTCAGGGCTATGGGGTGAATATAGGGAAAACGATAGAGGAAAGATAAATACTGAATGGGCAGTTGAGAACGATATTTTTTGTTTAAATAAAGGAAATATACCTACCTTTGTTTCTAAAAGATACGAATCTATAGTCGACGTCACTTTTATAACAGGGATTTTAATAGAAAAGATAAGAGATTAGAGAGTGGACGAAAAAGAAATACTAAGCGATCACAGATTGATAAAATTTAGTTTGGATCTTGATACTCACGGATTGATGAATGAAGCAGTCCAAGGCGTGAGCTGGAGGCTGGTGTTACGTCCCGGATCGCGGTTCGCGGAGGATTCAGGAACTCACCGGAGTTGACGTTGTTATATACAATCTTTTTGGCCATGCGGTACGTACGCCCGTCATCTGCCAGGGATCCTAGGTGTTTCTAATGCGGTACAGCTACTTACTTGAGACACTTTCCGTGGGTAGGTCCGGTATATCGATAGGAATTAATTTCCACTCCATGATCGCGTCGCGGTTATAAATAATCTGTACGTCTTGTTGAGCACTTGGAAGGTATAGGGATCTTAGGAGTTTACGTAGCTGATATCTACGACCTCCTCGCCGCTTTCTTCCCATGAATCGAAAAAGGAATAATAGTTACGTCAAACGCGTGACCGTGCGGCTATGTCTCGCACCACCGAACTCGACCTATCCAAGGTAATATAGCAAATATGAGGACTCGCGGGTGCTAAGCAAGTAGAGGAGGTATTAATGAAGAAGTTATTTTTAAGATAATGAAATGTGTATATTCCTAATAAAAAGCACGAGGTTACAACGGTAAATGATTACAAAAATATATATAATACTTAATAGTTAACGCGTAAGGTAAGAGTTGGTAAGGTTTGAAAATGGAGCTAGATTTGGAATAAGTTAGAGTGTCTAACTTAGTCGGGGCTTGAACCCGTGGTATTGGAATCGGGGCTCGGACCCGTGGCTGAGGAAAGAGTACTTCTGAAGGGAGTGCTCTCAGGAAGGATGCTCAAAGTAGAATGCTCTGCAATTTGAAGTGAACCTAGGCTTTATATAGGGCCTGGAAGTCAAAGGAATTACGTCAATGGGTTATCTTTGTTATTGTCTTTGGGAAGGATGTTTGTGCGATTTGAGATTAGGAAAGGATGTTTATGTGATATTGAGGATGTTTGGAGTCTGGAATATGATATTGAGGGTGGTCACTATGGTATCGAGATGAAAGCAGATCCTTATACTATCTTATCGCTATGTCGTAAATCATGATTATAAAATGGCGCAAGGTGATCCTGAGAACTCTGAGGTATGCGTAAGCAATGGTTACTGCGAATTGTAGCGTAAATGAGATGATGAATATTTGCCTTATGTCTATCGCTAAATTTGTATGTAGTAATATGTCTTATTCCTATCGGTACGATGTTACAGTGGTTCTTATATTTATCTTAATGGCTAACTCCAACGTCGAGAGACGTCACACTGGATAACCTGGAAAAGAAAAAAGAAATTATTTTAATGTTTTTTGACAGTGAGATAGAAAATATGCGTGTAAATAATAGTGAATTTTGTGACATTGCGGCGATAGTAGACAAGGTGAAGAACATCGTGTGGAAATTATGTAGGAAATTTTTAACTAGGAGAAAGGGGAAGAGTAGGAAAAACGCATATTGGTGGGATAAGGAGGTGGAGGTTTGTTGGGAAAGTAACAATAGGATGGGAAGGAAACTTAGGAGACTCAGGAAAAAGAATTTACAGGGAACTGATGAATTTTGTAACGTCTGGCAAAGGTATTTAATAATGAGAAAAGAACTCAAAAAAATGATCAAAAGGAAAAAGAACGAATGTTGGGAAAAACTTATCAAGGATCTAGATAGAGACATTTGGGGAAGGGCGTACAAAATTGTATTCAAAAAATTGGGAAAAAGGAGCCCCCGCTGGAAAGGAATGAAGGGGAAGTGATTATTAACGAACTTTTCCCGCAGGGCGAGGAATGTTCACAGTGTACGGAAGAGGAAGTGGAAACGGTGAGAAATGAACATAAAGATTTCTTAAAAATAAGTAAAGAGGAACTAAAGTTATGCGTGAAAAGTATTAAAAATAAGAAGGCCCCTGGCCCCGACGGAATACCGGGAGAGGTGGTAAAGTTTGTAGTAATGAACCGCATAGACTTCTTTGTAGAATTCTTTAGTAGAGTGCTCGAGTCTCTTAGCTTTCCTGGGGACTGGAAGGTGGCCAGGGTCACCCTTATACCTAAAACCAAAGTTGAGGGGTCAGATGTGGTAAAATACAGGCCAATAAGTCTTTTAAGTGTTTTTGGTAAGCTCTTCGAGAAGATCCTGTACAATAGAATTGTAAACTACTTGAAAGAGAAGGGGATATTACAAGAAAATCAGTTTGGTTTTAGGAGGGGTAAGTCAACCCTAGACGCACTGGCAGCAGTAAAAAATTTAATTAAAGAACAAACAGAGAGAAAAAATAAGGTAATCGCAGTGTCACTTGACATACGAAATGCGTTCAATAGTATTACGTGGGATAAGATCAATGAGGCCTTAGTGGAAATAGATCTGCCAGTGTATCTAAGGATGATCCTGAAGACATACCTTGCGGACAAAAAGGGGTATACTGCGGTAGAAGGGGGGGTATATAACTTTATAATCAATAGAGGGGTTCCCCTGGGCTCCATACTGGGGCCCCTGCTATGGATTATCACTTTTAACAGAATATTGCGCATTAAAACGCTGAATAATATAAAAATTATCTGTTACGCGGACGACACACTCATTTTAATATATGGACGTAAAGTAAACGATATGATTAAGAAATTAAACGATATTATAAAAGAAATTATTACGCATATTAATTACCTGGGACTGGACGTAGCGGCTAATAAGACCGAGGCAGCAATCTTCGGCGGTAGAATGAAAAACGATGACCTGAAAATAAGAGTCGAGGGGTTACAAATAGAACCTGTAAAGCATATTACTTACCTGGGTGTAATCCTGGACAGTAGGTTGACCTTTTGCAGGCATCTTGTAGAGACCGCACAAAAAGCCAATAAAGTACTCACGGCGATGGCGAAGATCCTGCCTGATACGAAAGGTCCTAGGAGGAAAAAAAGATTATTAATTGCGGCAGTCATTTATTCGGTTGTCTTATATGCAGCGCCAGTCTGGGCTGAGGAGGCTGACAAGTATGAGAAAAACCGAGGTACCTTAAATCGTATTTACCGTAGATGTGCGCAGGTAGTTGCCTCTGCATATAGAACTACATCAGGGATATCCGCAGGGGTGATCGCTGGCCTCCCTCCGATAGACGTGGTGGCAAGAGGTAGAGCACTCTTGTATGACAAAATCTATAAAGAAAGTGGACACCTAGGCAAAAAAGAAATAAACAAACTAAAAAAAGAAAGCAAAAATTGGATAATGAGTACATGGAACGAAAGATGGGAAGACGAGAGTATAGTAAATAAGTGGACAAAAAAGGTTATACCGGACCTAAACACATGGTTGAACAGAAAGACGGGAGAAATAGATTACTACCTTACGCAATTCCTGACGGATCACGGGGTCTTTAATGACTTTCTGAAAAGTATAGGTAGGAGACGATCTTCTGCCTGCCGGTATTGTGCACAAAGGGTTGACGATGTAGCGCACACCTTCTTTTTCTGCCCTTTCTGGCAGGAAGCGAGGAACATGGCTGGAATGGAGTTACAGGGAAATCTTGAAGATAGAATACGTAGTATTACAGATTATTATATGCGAAGTGAGGCAGAGTGGAATAAAGTTAAAGAGTTATGTAGTGTAATCCTGAAAAGGAAGGAAGCTGATGATAGAGCAATAGGGTATTAGTATATCTATGTTTAACGGTCACTATTGCTGTAATTTAATGTAATAAAACCTAATAAATCGTTAAAGAGTATTGTCGCGCGATTATTGTCCTGAATATTTTTAAGTTACCTTTGTAAGTATTGTTTTATTTGTGTAACTGTTATTTATTTATGTTTATAACGTATTAATTTATGAACTAGTTATTTAATTATATATGTGACGTAGTTATTTATTTATTTTACTATTTATGTTCTGACAGTTTTTTTTTTTTTTTTTTTTTTTTTTTTTTTTTTTTTTTTTTACTTTGTTTATTTTATCTAGTCACTAATTTTAAGAATGAGACAGTCTGTTATTGTTCAGAGGCAGCAGGCAGCCTAGGGTACTCATGCGCTTAAACGTGTGGGTCTTTTGGGCTGCGAGTATAGGAAGCTCTCAGTTTTTTGTGTAGGGTTCACGGTTTTAGTTGCTCAGACAACTTTATAAATAGGTTCAGGGGAAGTGTGTCACATTCTTAGTAGGGGGATACGTTATAGTATCGCCTAACCGAGCCTAACACTCCCTGGCGGGCGGTCCCCCTGTGTTCCCCAGGTGTAGGACGTACCCGTCAGAGGGCTACCGCCATAGCCGGTCCCAAACCCGCGTTGAGAAAGGTAGAGGAGCCTAACCGTACCTAACCTGTATCCCCAACCGGCCATCTATACCGGGCGCAGGAAGTTATGCCGAAAGGCGAATACCCTGCTCCCGGGCTGAGGAACTCCAACTCGGCGATGGTTTCGGTCCAAAAAAAAAAAGGACTCATCGCTCTCCGTAAGTGATTCCGCTCCTTTCCCTGATTTCTTCCTCTTCCTTCCCGTCTCCTATTTCCTCAAACTCACCTATACCTAGCCTAGTCCCCTTGTTAGACAGTCTGCAATTGTATAACTGAGCCGATCTGAATTTACCGACGAGAGCAAGCTCAAAGTTTTTGGATCCTTTTCCGCGGTTTTAATGACTACTGCTGTAACCGTGCGGGTTACATAATTAGTGGTACACCCTGTGTATTCATCTATCTCAGTGGTAAGGGATATCCCTACTCTAGGCACAAGTCATGATCATAGTGGCGGGGGTACATACTTAGAGTATTTGCCCTACTTTAGGGTAATTATGCGTGCGCATCGATCCCCTCTCGATAACGATCGAAGGAGGTCGATGCGAGGATCAATTTCGACACTCTACGTCTGGAAACGAACCTAGAAGGATCTCTCTAAATCTATTCAGCGAAAACGGTACGCGATCGGGAGGTCAAACCGACCTGGTATGATAGACAAACCGGCTATCTATCCTCGACGCATACGCGCCTCAAACCGAGGAGTCACAAGTTCAAATCGAACTGTGGCACTGCCAGAATACGATTATTAAAACCCCTTTTTGTCGTGTACAGCGTAGTTGTCAAACGAGAATTTTCATTATAATAAAGTCAATTTCTAAAGTCGTTTACGTATAAACTTCGCTGAATAGAAGGAGACGGTGAGTAATTGTTGTTTGTGAGTCAATTCTCAAAAGTAGTCATCGACGGTAATCCCACAGTTGTAGATAACGACTGAGATCGTCTAATTATACATTTTGGCGTGGTACAGCTCCCAGGCTCATACAGGCAATTGAAGTGTCGCTCGGCCCACGTAAAGTGTCCCGCCGTATCTTCATCGCTCAGCTCACGAAAGTGCCCTGCCGCCACTCCTTGGTTGTACTCAAATGCCTTTATGAAGAGGTGGACACGACCGTGTGGTATTGCTGCCTCACTGTTTGGAAGTAAATTTGTTCGAACATAGTTCATACTCAAATTGGGTAACCGAAGTGTCGCTCAGCCCACATATTGTGCCTGCCGTCATCTTCTGGTTGTTCTCGATTGGTTTATGAACTTCATAGTACAGGCACCATTTGACTTTTCCCGAATTACTCGACAAAGTCGATCTGAGTGTTTCTGTACTATACGCGTCGCGAGCAATACGATCAGATTAGCACTGTTAGAATTAGGTGTCCGGCATCGGAGGAAGTCTTGAGCCCAACTACATTCCTCTTGACAACCTCTTAGGTGTCTCAACCTGGTTTTGACTTCATGCGTGTCTCCACCGGAACAACTCCCCCGATTTATCGGCCGAGTGTAAAAGGTGCTGCGACGGTCTTCAATCGTACTTTCCACAGAGATTTTGACTCCAACGTCAGAATCATACTACCAGTTTATTTCTATTATAAAATTCAATTTCTTTTCCACGTGCCATTGCACGTTAATCTCTTGAAATCCTTTAAATTTGATATAAAAGGTATTTTTGTACGTGTCGGAATTATAGTTTGGGAGAGAACTAATCAGACAATAAGTCTCCTCTGTTTATTCATTAAATAACGCGATCATTCCATATTGAACTGATGATTTCCATACTGTGTTAAACAAAGTGCGCGTGTTACTCTATTTCGACATTCATGTAACGATATTGATTTTACAGAATATACTTTTTTTTTTAGTATTTGTTATTACATAAATTGTGTCTAACTTTCTTCAACTACCATCAGACCACTCCGCTGTCCAGTACCTGGAGGCCCGAATCCCTCCAATAAAAAAAAACCTTAGTAGAACTTGAATTATACTAACTTAGTGTTCATTTACGCATATACGCCCAACTTGGGCATAACCTGACAAGATTCACCATAAATATAACTATAACGTTTACAAAAGTGGTCCCCAACGTGGGGCACACAAAAAATTATCAAATAACGTTTACACTGCGTTTTCCGAATTACTATTTTGAACTATTCTCGAACTATGCTCGCCCATTTTCGCAGGCAGAGACCTGCTTGCGCTAAGACCCAGGTCAACGATTCCTGCGATTCTTTCGCTTTCTCAACCGTCTCGCAGCCCGTTAGCAAGTCATCGACGTAAAAATCGTCGCGAATGACGTTACTCGCATGAGGAGAGTGATGCCCACTTGGACGTCGACTGTTTGGACGAGTCCCGATTGGACGCGTTCCAATTCGAAGCGGTGCAGATAGGACCTAACCAAGCCTAACAGAACGTAAAATAGCCTAACTCAACCTAACATAGCCTAACATAAGCTAAATTAATGTTCAATCGGCACCGCTTCGAATTGGAACGCGTCCAATCGTTCGACGTCCAAGTGGGACACCCCCCATGAAGAAAAGATTGCGCGTAAGCCTGTCCTACCTGATGTAATGCTCGGGTTGCCAAAAGATGAAACCGACGCTGTTCCGTACGTTACAGTGTTCAACTCGTAGGTTTTAATTGGCTCGCTATCGGTAGACCGCCAAAGTATTCTCTGGTATTTGCGATCCACTTTGGCAACAAGAACTTGCCGGTACATTTTTTCTACATCCGCGGATAATACAATATGATGTTTTCTAAAGCGTATAAGGATTGTGACAACGTCACTCTGAACTGTCGGTCCTACTAACTGAGCGTCATTCAGTGAAAGTCCCGATGACGTTTTTGCGGAGCCATCGAACACTACTCTAATTTTTGTGATTGTACTAGACGATTTGAATACGGGATGATGCGGCAAATAATAACCAGAGTTCGAATCTTCTACGTTTTCATCGGGAACTACAGACATGGTGGCCTAAATCTATATATTCTTGCATAAATTCTATGTAATGCAGTCAAAGAGTCGGATCTCTTTTAAATCTACGCTCGATATTCAATAAGCGCCTCTTTGCCTGTTCGCGAGAATTTCCTAATTCATTAACGCGGTCGTTAAAAGGTAGACTAACAATATAACGTCCGTCCGAATTGCGCACCGTGGTTCGTTTAAAATGTATCTCACATTCGTTGCTATTTATATTGATCGAGATGGATTCGCGCGAATTGACTTCTTCGATATTCCAAAATCGAGAAATTGAGGCGTTTCGAACCGATTTTCTATTTTCTGCGGGCCAATTCAAACTACCTCCTAGAACCCAACCTAGACTCATTTTTTGCCAAACTAAGTTGCCTAATCCTACTTTGTGCTGCCCGATGCACAACAACCGCCAAAATAGACCAGCACCGATCAAGAGATCGATGCGACCGGGTTGCTGAAATTCGGGATCTGCCGGAATAACACCAGTGGGTATCGGAATCTTTACTTTGTTCAGAAGAATATTAGGCATAACCTCTGTAATTCCTTTTATGACCATACACGATAATTCTGTATGGACCGAATTTCCTTCAGAAGCTATTTGCAATTTGGTTCTATATTGTATGGGATTTTTTTCACCAGCCAAACCATCAACAGTCATATCAATGGGCGTCCAACTAAAATTAAAACGGTTGCAAAATTCCTCGGTGACAAAGTGAGCCTGAGAACCAACATCTAACAACGCGCGACATTTGTGCCTATTGCCCTTATCGTCTATTACAAAAACTACCGCAGTTGATAAGACCGTGCACTCGATCGCGGCTTCGGTCGAATTTGCTAAGCACTATTGCACTACATGCGAGGTAGAGGGAATTGAAGGAGCTATCTTTGCTTCGATCGTCGCGGGCGCTTCTTCTCGATGCAATACGGTATGATGTTTTTTTCCGCATATTCTACATTTACCGCGGGTGCAATTTTTGATACTATGTCCCGGCATTAGACAATTGAAACAAACTTGCAATCGTTTGAATGTTTCATATCTTTGCGAGAAGGCTAATCCTAATAAACTATGACAATATTGCAACTCGTGTTGACCCTTGCATAATGGACATTCATTGCGCTGATTAGTGACGTGAGAGATAGGAAGATAGGGTCTATTGGCCACCGCGCGAAGCCGATTATCCTTGAACAAACTACTAGAAACTATATGAGTCGCGCCTGCTTTATTTGCGTCTTTTATAGTAAGGTATTGAGAACGCTGTTCCATGAATTTTGCAAATTCGTCAAACCCTGGCCTATTCGGTGCTTCTATAATCTTTCGCTCCCATTCATCGAGCGAAGCGGCCTCTATTCGTCGCGATAAATATACATTAATGAACGCTTCCAACAATACAACTGGTTTCAATAACCCTTCTAATGCACGAACATTATTGACCGCAGTGTCTATGAATTTATTAAGTGCCTCGCCGTCTTGCTTTCGAACAGGGGGTATGTCAAGCAACGCGTTCACGTGATGATCAATCAACGCCTTTGAATTCTCGTACCGCTCCTTCAAGCGTGACCATGCGAAATCGTAATTCGCGGCCGATACACTAAAAGATTCTAAAACGCGTGCTGCGGGTCCAGATAATGCCGATACTAAGTAATTGAACCGATCGATGTCCGTTAATTTATCGCAATTATGCACTAGGGAAGTGAATGATCCATTGGCTGAAATCGCCATTGAAAGTTGGAAGTTTGATTACTGGGAGTCGAGTTGTCATGCCCGGCTTAGCGGCTACCGAGGGAGCGCCGTTTGCTTACGACCGGATATCACGCCGCGAACACTATTTAAGCACCTTTCGGCATTCGAGAGCACACCAAAATAAATATGTTCAAACAATTCGTGCTCTTGCAAATGCGTCTCTTCACTATCCGTGCATACTACAATTGTTTCTATGCGCGATTGAACACCGTCAAACTTATCGTACAAACCTTCATTAGCCCGTACGCGTTTCTCAAATGCCAAAACATCCGTTTCTATAACTGACGTCTTGACGAATTTCCTAAATCGCGTCAATTCGGATTTTATCGCCCCGCGTTCGGCTACCAATGTTTTGAGGGATTCCATTCCATACTATTTCAAACGCAAACTAAAGACAAAGGAACCAAAAACTCACGTAACGAAAGAAGGATTGGAATCAGCGTTGCTAGGATGCTTCCTCCAGCTGCAGCGTCGATGTCGTCAAATCTGCGTATCTGCACGGCTGCTATCTCATCCAGGGAGGTGCGTCGTCCAACTAATGCACACAGTCACCTTTCTGGATGTACCGCTGCAGATACTGCACTCTCCTTCGATGTTTCTCTACGTTCTCGCTGACAGTCGTGAGTTAATCTAAGTACCAGACTGCTTACAGTGAGACTAGATGTCTTCTTCGTAGCCCAAGAGCGGATGAACTTATCCGGCTCGAAGGACCAAATGTTAACTGCTCGTGGTTATCTCGAAGCTGCTCGAGCCTTGTAGGTGTTTTGCACGCTTGTACCAACGAAAAACTATAGACTGTATTCGAAGGACCACCCGATAGTTCGGGAAAAATTCTAAATATTTGCTTTGAAAATTATATATTTAACTAAAAGTTTCTAAATGTCGCTAACTAATTTCTAAACCTTTCTATTGGTTGCTAGTTGATTTCTTTTTTACTTCTATTTGACTTCTATTTTGTTTCTATTTGACTTCTATTTCATTTCTGACTAGAGTATCTAAAACTATGGCCGATGTAACCTCGGCATAAACGTTCCTGGCGCGGGAGGAGTGTTTTGATACGTTTAAAAATTTAACATCTATGGAAGGGAGGTGGAAGGTTTCCGCCACTCTTGGGTTTTTCCTACTCGCCAAATCTACCTAATTTGACCCTTGACCGTAGCAAGCAATAAATTCAAGAAGCGCGCTGACCGTGGTAAAACATGTTAGAAATAACGGACTAGAAAGTTGGAAATGCTGGTACCTGGCGACCAAATGTGAGTAATGAACGAAAAACGCTACGGTAAGAATCGCGGGTCTTTATGGCTTCATGAGTTTACTGCTGCCACAGAACGGTTTACAAAATTCCCGAAGGGGCCGATTATAAACTATACGAAAAGCTAAATACTATAAATTTACAAACCTAAGGCTAAGCTAAATATATACGGTTAAATCTATGGCAGGCTTTAACAAATACTTTGTACAATATCTAATGTTAATGTAGGTAACTAATATTAAAATTTAGACTGTTATGCTAAACTAAATATCGTTTATTCATTGTAGACAAAATAGCATCTTATGGCTTTCTTTCTCATTTCTCTTTGAAATTTAGCTTCCCGAAGTAACTTCGCGAAAAGAAAAAAGAGAACAGATGAAAGTGTTTGATATTTCCATTATGAAGTGAATATCGAGAGCATAATTTTTAATCATGTGTATACCTGTATGCTGAACTTTATGACAATGAACTACTTCCCATTTCTTTGTTTTGCTATAATTATAGTGCGAATATATTATTTAAAATCATTTTTCAATTATTACTTATTTATGAAGATTTTACATTGTATATACAAAAGTTTGATCTGTGAAAAAAATGTTTTTTCAATTGAACAGCAAAACTGTTGTAGCTTGTGTATGCTTGATTTTCTGAGTAAGAGTATACAGGGTGTTCGGCTACTGGTGGGCATAATTTCAGGGGGTGGTAGCTGGGCTGATACTGAACAACTTTTTCCTTTACCAAAATCTTGACTGAAGCTTAGTTTTTGAATTATTAATGAAAAACAGTGACCAATCAGAACGCCAGACTAGCGCGCGCCCAGACACGAGAGTGACAGCTTCGAGCTTAACGGCTCAGCGTGATCGTGAACAAGCACGTTTGCACTGTAATTGCAATGTAATTGCTCACAGAAAACCACTACGTGAAAGTTAAATCAAATAAAGAATAAAACAATTAAAAATAAGATCCAGTTATGCATTATTTACAGATAGGAGATAAACTAATTATTTGTTTGATATTTATATTCGTTATTCGAAAGGAATAAGGAATAAAATATCGAAAATTTAAATCTAAGAACTAACAAATGTATTAATACCTGCCTGCTTTAAATTTACAAAACATGTAGAAATAATTTAAATCAGACTCACCTATTGTTTAAAAATAATCCTGCTACGGTGAAAATGTGTTCACGTGACTAGGCCATTTCACCGGAACTGACCTTCCGTAAAAAAAGATGCAAATCGCATAACATCTGTTGTCAGAGCCAGGTCAGTGAACTTTACTTCGCTGACACTTTCCATTACCATTTTTCACTACAATATTTTGTTGTCACTGTATAATAACTTCCTAATGTAATAATGGTGGATAAACAAGCGGGAACGTCTAAACGATTAGCCAAAAATAACTGCAGCGATTATTTCTTTTCTCGTTAACGTTGCGCTTCGAACGTTTTGTCCTAAACTGGCGAGCATAACATGATCGGCGTGACCCCCTCAATTCGTTTTTCTCTCTCTTCCCAGTGTCAAACATTGTTTTCCAAGGAATTGTTGCCTCGCGGCGTAGAAGCTCGCACGTGTTTTTTTTTTTCGTCGAGGATGTTCGTCGTGTTGCGATCGGCAATTCAGGATATAGCGTCCAGTATTCAACATCGAAAAGAAAATGAGATATCGGTCAAGTTATTAATGAATAATTGTTCACGCGTTTCATTCGCGTTGCGTTCTTTCTTTGTGGTTATTACATTAAACAATTAGTGAAAGTGACAGTAAAATGTTGCAGTAAAACGTGAAATAAAGTAAGTTCATTGACCTAGCCTCGACATCAGCTGTTTTGCGGCGTATATCTTTTTTTACGGAAGGTCAGGCCCAATGAAATGACCCAGTCACGACAACACATTTTCACCGAAGCAGGATTATTTTTAAACAATAGGTGAGACTGATTTAAATTATTTCTAGATGTTTTGTAAATTTAAAGTGGGCAGATATTAATACATTTGTTAGTTATTAGATTTAAAATCTTTTCTGCTGAATAGAAAAGTTATTTGTCCTACATAATGTGCGAATTTGTTGTTTTGTATTTTTATAACGAAAGACAAGAACGATTTTCGATATTTTATTCCTTATTCCTTTCCAATAACGAATACAAATATTGAACAAATTCGATTTACTTGGTTTAAGTTAATAACAAATAATTAGTTTATCCCCTATCTGTAACTAATGCATAACCGGATCTTATTTTTAATTGTTTTATTCTTTATTTGATCTAACTTTCACGTAGTGGTTTTCTGTTAGCAATTACATTGTCATGGTACAAACGTGCTTGTTCACGATCACACTCAACCGTCAAGCTCGAAACTGTCGCTTCGTTGTTTAAAAAAAAAAGGAGCGCGGGAATTGAAAGAGAACAGACACGTTAAAAGAATACAGTTCCTTGTTTGCTAAATGTAATAAATTATTGTTGTTAAGTATTAGTTCATGTTATTTAATGATAATGGCAACTAGTAAAGAAATTCTGCGGCGCAACAATATAAAATATTAATATAAATATATATATCATTTGTTACCTCGGAAATCATCTGGGTCACTGTCTTTCGTAAGTGTTTTTGAAAGAAATTCAAGTCTGGCATTTTGACATAAGTCGTGTTGCAATGCGTTTCATACACAAAATATCCGCCAAAATGTGCTGTGCTGATCCGTATGCAATGTTGAGCTCAACAGCTATCTCTCTGAGGCTTGCATGACAATTTTCGAGCACGATTGCCATAATTTTTTGGACTTTATCATCGGTTATCGATGTCGAAGGGCCTACACTACGAGGTGCATCTTCAACTTCTTTGAGACCTTTTTTGAATGTCGAATAGCACTTGTATGCTCGTGTTTTCGAAAGAGCAGAATCTCCGTAGGCTTTTTGCAGCATTGCCAATGCATTGGCACCAGAAATTTCGTTGGAAACACAAAACTTCAAATGAATTCTTTGTTCAATATTTTTTGCCATTTTTAAATGCGACGAAGTGCAAAAACAGGACAGATATAAACAGACGCCAAATAATTACTAATGATACAGATAACGATCACGTTTGATAGAAGTGTAGGAAAAAGGTTTATCAACGTGAGAAAAAATACTTTTTCAAATGAGTAAAGCATGCATCGTTTAAAATACAGGGTGTCCCACAATAAGTGTAAGAACCGAAAAGGGGAGGTAGGTGGGGCTATTCTGAACAGCTTTTTCCTTTGCCAAAATATTGGTTGAGGCTCCATTTTCGAGTTATTAGCAAAAAACACTGACCAATGAGAGCGCGCATAGACCGGGCGCGCGACAGCGTGAGCGACAGCTTCGAATATGACGACCGATCGTGATCGTGAACAAGCGTACCGACACGGCGTCGGTATAGCGTCGGTATAATAGGAAGCTGTTAGATGAAAATTACATCGAATAATGAATACAAAAAATCTGGATTATTTTTGAATTATCATTCATTCATGGATAAGAAATAAAGAAATTAGTCCTTACTTACGTAATCAAAATAAATCGAATTTATTCGATACGTTTATTCCTTATCGCAAAGAAATAATAGATAAAATATGGAAAATTATTCTCGTTAGATATTGTGATGATGAAAAAGAACAAATTCTCATTTTTGAAAAATTAAATAACTTTTTTATTCAATAAATAAAAATTTAAGTGGAATAATTAACAAATTTGAACCGCAAATAGTTACCATGAAAATGCATCTTTGTCACTGTGTCGATCCACCGATCCTTACCGTTAGAAAAAATAAATCACCACACAGAAACTCTCAATTTACTTCACTGTCGCCTATCACCGTGACCTTTCATTATTAGCTTTCATTATCACTTTTCTCTGTCACTTTTCACTAATTAGTCACTATGAGCCCGACACGTAAATATTCCGAATGAAAACACGTGAACGAATATTCATAAATAATTTTAACTATACTGTCTTGAAAGCAAGAAAGCGGAATTTTCGATTAAAAACTACGATATATTTTATTTCGGCCGGTTACTTTCGACAATAAACGATGACTGTCTCGATCGTCGCCGCAGTCGATCAACAGATCACCGTTGCATAGCAACCGTTTGCGACCCACGCCTCGCGATCGAGAACGAAACCGAGATCCGTGACCCGTTCAACAATATCTCCTAATAAAATATAATATAATACCGATTCCTCAATTTGGATGCCTTCTAATGAGAATACAGTGTATCGTTAAACATACGTATCTATGAATAATCGTTCACGCGTTTTTATTCGGTCCGTTTACCGGTCGTGCTTATATTGTGCGATTATTAGAAAGAGACAGTGAAATAAATTGAGAGTTCATTGACCCTGCCAGGTCATCAGCTGTTGATGCTCTGATCGGTGAATCTACCCGGTGACACAAATATTTTTTATCGAAGCTAGTTTTTTCATGTATCAATGGGTAAATTTTATTTAAGTTGTTTGTGAATTTTTACAATTAAACGTACGTAGGATGTTTTTTACGTATTTCCTACGACGCGTTAACGAGATAGGAAATATTAAGGGTGATTGAATGTGCAATTCAAGAATTTAAACGATGAGTAATAACTTTTTAATTACGAAAAAAGAAACGGAAACTGTATGATATTGTAAAGTACGCGGGACTATAATGTTTCCCGGTTTGAGGAGATAATAATGTTTCTCCTTGGATTTTTTAAGAACGACTAAATAATTTTTCTTTTTTGGCGCACAAGAAGAGTTTTCACTTCCACCTCTTCGCCCGATCAGTCATCTTTTCCAACCAATCAAATTTAGGCGACAGTGACCTATCCCTACTTCCTGCGTTCGAAACGCGATTCGTAAGAAGTAGGAAGTATCAGTGGGGGTGGAAGACGTAACGGTAATAGTTTAAACAATTTTGATGGAATTTCCGCTGGGTAAGTCCCGACTACCTGATGTAATGATGGCCATCAGGGTCAGTTTTGAAACCCCTCGGAAACTCACGTTTATGGCACGGGCAATTGGCCGCTGAGGACGTCAAAACTTTAAAAAGATACAAACTGCAGTATGAAGTAATAAACTGACTCTCAAACACGACCTTGTTGATTCTGCGTGCTATAAACGTACCGGCAGTTTGTAGTTTGGGTACTGTCCCTTGTACAAATTGCCAGCCATCTGGTATTTGTAAATTTGTAATATAAGAATAAATCTTAATAAACTATATTTCGTGGAGATGCCACGAAACATCCTCCCCCCGTTGAGAGGATCCCGATCAACCTATTTGATTAACAATAAATAGATACACAAAGTTACAGAACTATGCTAAGTGTGTTACATAATGTCAGAAGCTATGATCATACAGTCTCGGTAACTATAATTATGAATAAATATAACAAAATATACATGTCAGGTGATGATGAGAGATGATATAATGTACAAGTATGAATGAAATATGAGACTATACATGTGATGAAATTAAACGTAATATATACATGCTTCTGAATGGAAATAGAAAAACTGTACACGTAAAGACGAAAAATAATAGGTACATGAGCAACTATACATAATATACACGGATTAAACCAAACATTATACATGAGTGAACTGAGATCACGATCATTACAGAGTTCGTACAAATGGAAACCAGTCCGACTACTGTTTGGTCGTGTGTGATTCAACCTGGTTGCTGTGCTCTTCTTCCGATTGTTGGGGTAATGGCACGAGACGTTTCACGGCCCGATCTAACGTATAGGTGGCAGTTTTAATTGTTACCGTACGCACAATGCCGTCAGATCCGGGGTGAACTTTGAGCACTCTGTCCAATATCCAGTGCATGGGGGGAACGTTGTCCTCTCTGATGAGTGCGATCGTGCCCTCCTTGATGTCATGGCTGCCCTTGCTCCACTTATTGCGCCTGTCAGCTCGTTGAGATACTCCCGGTGCCAACGATTCCAAAAGTGCCTCTTTACCTTTTGAATATGTTGCCACGTCGAAAGACGATTCGACGAAGTATCGGCAAAATCTCGCTCGCGTAGGCTCGTTAGTGATTCGCCGATAAGAAAATGACCGGGAGTTAAAGCTGAAAGATCGTTTGGATCTAATGATAGGGGTGTGAGAGGACGGGAGCTTAAGATGGATTCTATTTGGATTATTAGTGTATTGAATTCCTCAAATGTAAACAATTCAGTGCCTACAACGTATACCAGATGGTGTTTAAAAGCCTTCACGCCAACCTCCCACAATCCAGCAAAATGTGGTGCGCGAGGTGAGATAAATTTTCAAACTATGGCTCTCTCCGCAAGGAAGGCCGTTCCCTTTTGCTGGTGATCGTCTGACCGAATGAGTTCGCGAAGTTCTTTTAATTCATTATTAGCCCCGACGAAATTTGTACCGTTGTCGGAGTACAGGTTCATACGGAATCCCCGACGTGCTATAAATCGTTTGAGCGCCGCAATAAACGCCTCGCTGGTAAGGTCGCTTACAAGCTCTAAATGTACCGCTTTGACTGCCAGACAAACAAAGACCGCTACATAAACTTTTACTTTCGCGCGGTTCCGAAATTTTCGTTCTTTCACGTAGAAAGGGCCGCAATAGTCCACGCCGACGTGTGTAAACGGTCGAGATTCGGTGACTCTTGCTTCAGGTTAATCGCCCATTACGTAGTCCACGAGCGGTGGCCGGGCTTGTAGACAGCGCGTGCAGTGTCTTAGCGCCTTCCAGACTTGGTTTCGCCCGTCAATGGGCCAGTACCTGCATCTAACGGCATAAAGCGTATTTTGAACGCCAGTGTGTAACTGAGCTCGGTGCTCGGCTTCAATGATGAGTATTGTCACCCGTGACTTTGGTAATATGATAGGGTGACGCTGCGGAAACGGAATAAACGAGTGCTTTAATCAGCCTCCGACTCGCAAGATGCCGTCCTTATCTAAAAAGGGAGATAAATGCTGTAATTTTCCTCCGATTTCGCTATTATTGTTTGATAGGAGTCGCAATTCCTTGGCAAAATGTGCCTGTTGGAGGAGCCTGATAATAACGTTATGAGCATTCTTGATTTCTGGAGCGGTGAGGCTTCCCTTGACCGTGTTATTCTTCTTCCATCGAAGACAATACAAGACAAGAGGAATAATTGTCCAGGATGCTGGTATCCGATGTAGTCGCGATTAAGCAAGTCGTTGTCCTTTGCTTCGGTACTGCATCTTCGAATGGTATCAATTTTGTAATTGGCCACGAAGATTTCTCATTGCTGAGCCATTCTGCTTCTCGGTGCCAGATGGATGGCTGGAGAAATTCCTCTGGATATTGGCCACGCAAGATGAGATCTGCGGGGTTGTCCGACGTTGATACGTGTCGCCAGTCCGCGACTCTGGTTTTCCCTTAAATCTCAGATACCCTGTTTGCCATGAACGTTTTCGGAGTATGTGGGGATGTTTGTAGCCAGTGGAGGACAATGGTAGAATCCGTCCAGAGAAAGGTGCGATCTGTCTACACATGGAGAGCTTTCTTACCGGTGATTATCAGCGACGTCAATAGCAAGGCTCCACACAGTTCGAGTCTAGGTATCGACTGGGACTTCAACGGAGCCACCTTTGATTTTGCAAAAAGGAGCCCCACATGGCCATGCCTGTCTGTCGACCGAATATACACGCATGTTCCGTAAGCTCTTTCGCTGGCATCGCAAAATCCGTGTAATTCCGTTACCGTCGGTGTACAAGGGATGGTTTTCCTAGGAAACACCGTATTATTTAGTAACAGTAACTGTTCGTAGAATCGGATCCATTCTGAGTAAACGCTCATTGGCAACGATTCATCCCAGTCAAGCTTGATGGTCCAAATCTTCTGTAGGAACATCTTGGCTGTGCTGATGACGGGTCCTAAGAGGCCAAGAGGATCGTAGATCTTCGCGATCTCCGATGCGATGAAACGCTTGGTTACGCGTGACGTGGTGGGTTGTATTTTTACCTCGTATGATATGGAATCGTTTGACGAATTCCAGAAGATTCCCAATGTCTTTAAATTTGGTGATTCACCGAGATGTAACTTCTTGTTTACATCTCGTTCCGGTAAATCCCTTAAAATTGCCTTGTGATTGGCTGCCCATTGCCGTATGTTTAGGCCTGCCAAGCTCAGCAATTGTGTTAATTGCTCCCGTAACGCGCGTGCTTCGTCGATAGTCGATGCTCCGGTCAGCGCATCGTCCACATAGAAATCGCGAATGAGGATTTTTGCGGCTTCTGGAAAGCGATGACCTTCGTCTTTGGCTAATTGGGCCAAACAACGAATCGCTAAATACGGAGCGGCTGATAACCCAAACGTTACTGTTTGCAGCTCGTACGTATTGAGCTAGCCTGTCTCATCGCGCCAGAGGATGCATTGATATTTTCGGTCCTCTTCTCGGACGAGGAACTGCCTGTACATTTTCTCGATGTCATCGGTGGTCACGTATGAATGAAGTCGAAAACGGAAGAGAATGTACAGTAAGTCGTCTTGAAGTTTTGGACCGACGTGAAGAGCATCGTTGAGCGATATTCCGGTGCTTGTGGCCGCGGAGACATCGAAAACCACACGTAATTTCGTCGTATCGCTCGTTATTTTAATTACCCCGTGATGCGGAAGATAATATCCTCTTGATGCGTTTTTATCCTCTGATACCTTTACCATATGTCCTAGGTCGAGGTATTCATTTACCACCGCGTGATAATCGTTTTTTAACGCTGTGTTGCGTTTAAGCTTCTTTTCGAGTAAGACTAAACGCCTTTGAGCTTGGGATTGTGATTCATCCAGCTGCGTTATTTTGTCGTTAAACGGAAGTACCACGACATATCGACCGTCAGCTCTTCGCGACGCGTGCTGTTGAAAATGCGATTCACAAAATTTATCAGCATCCGAAAGCATTTGGACTTGTGGACCATCCTCGGTCTCCCAAAATCGTGCAATGTCGGATTGTAACGTACTCGTTACGTGACACGAGGCGCCGTGATCTTGTGCGGGAGATGGTGGTCTCCCCCCGATGATCCATCCTAGCCTCGTCTTCTGCAGGTACAGGTCGGGTTCATCAGGGGCAGATAGACTAATCTGACCGACACTTAGCATGGATAAAGCTGCTCCGGAACCGAAGAGCAGGTCTATCGATGCAGGTCGATGGAATTCTGGATCTGCCAATCGAATATTATGCGGAAACTTGATTTTGGACCGGTCAAAGGGTTGACCCGGGATACAGTGCGCAATTTTTGGGATCGTTGAAAATGTTAAAGTTCGCTGGTATACGTTAACTTTTGATTTGACGGTGACTGTGACTGTATGTTTAGCAATTGTAGTCATCGCATTGAGAGCCCCCACAGGAATGGAGTATTCCTTCGTCGGAATTTTTAATCGTTCAACGAGACTCTTAGTTATAAAATTGATCGTCGCACCTATATCAATTAAGGCTCGAGCGTTGACTGGACGTTGTGTATTGGCCATTAGTTCAACTTGAGCGGTGACGAGCAACTCATTACTGACAGTATCGACGATGAATGCGTTGAAGCGGTTTATTTTCTTTCGGTTCCCACGTGGTTTTTGTCAGTCGTCCTGTTCTCTTTCGAAGATCGGTGATGCTTCGCGCCTCGTCGTTGACGCTTCTCCTACGTGATCCGGGGTAATCTCGGCTGATGGATCAAAGTATGGTGATGCTGTTTGCAAATACGGCATGAACTTTTCTTGCATATTTCCGGGATATGGTCTGCCCTCAAACAATTTTCGCAGAGTGAGGCTCTCCTGGCAGCTGCAATTCGCGCGTTGACCGAGAGGGAGTGGAATGTCTCGCATCTCCAAATTCCGTGAGACCCTTGGCAAATCGCACATCTTGGAGGAATCGCGGATGTCGCGGATGTCGCGGATGTCGCGGATGTCGCGGATGTCGCGGAAGTCGCGGTAGTCGCGGAAGTCGCGGTAGCTCTAGGCGGGTCCATCCTTCTTGCCTGGTCGCGTTGCCCTTTGGGACCGCTCGCGTTTGCAGAGGTGACGAAAGCGTGGGCCCGTGTCGCGACTCGGTTATTTGCTTTCACGGGTGCAACATAACCTGTCTGTTTGGGTGATAAAGGCTTGTGCTGTGTCGCTGGCAAACAGTTCGCCCGTTTCTCGAGGAATTCAAGCAAAAGATGATAAGACGGCATCTGCTTATCCTTCAAAGAAATCTCCCACTGCCACGCGGAATCGACGCTGATCTTCGAAAGGATGATCGAAACTATCATGCAATCTCACGAGGATGTATCGACGTTTAAATTTCGCAACGATCGTAGGTTTTGGCGAATTGTATCCACTAGTTCCCCTAACGCTTCCGGAGTATCTCGCGACAGTTTCGGCATTGACAAAATGGCATTGCAATGTTTTAATAGAATTCGATGCTTGCAGTCGAATTTCTCTTTCAAAAGGTCGATCGCGTCCGCATAATTCGCGTCTGTCGTGCTTAAACACTGTATGCACGCGGCGGCCCTTCCCGTCAGTGTTGTCCTTAAATATTGCAACTTCTGTACGGGCGTAAGATCGGCGTTTTGGTTGATCATGGATGAAAAGCTGTCGTAGTATGACGTCCAGTTCTCAATATTTCCGTCAAAGGTTGGGAGGCGCATTTCTAGCAATTTGATAGCCATCGGGGCTGTCACGGATGGCGCGGATGACTCCGTGATGTTCCGTTGCAGAATCGCGGTTGGACGGCCTCCGTTGATGACGTGATTTGCTTGCGCAATCACGGCTACATATCGACTATGAATTTCGACTTGTGACGTGGATTGGTTCGCGGAATCGTCTGAGGCTTTCGACATTATGAATGATTGGGATATAAGGATTTCGGCGAAAAACTGAAGAGCCTACCTTTTCGAAGCGGAGAACTGCTGTCCTTGATGAGGATGTTGATCCACGTGAGGGTGGTCCTGACCGGCAGTGCTGCGTTGATCTGCGGGATGCTGTAGTTCATAGACTGCACGGCTGTCCTCAGATGATAGATTGTATCACGAACAACGTCTTGTTGTAGAAGTGGTATCACTAGTACTGTTGCACCACTTATATCACGTTTTTCTGAGTTTAATGTTGATTATTCACGATCGTACTTATGTACACTGTGTGAACTTTCACTTATTGCCGGACAATACGGGTCGAAGGACCAAATGTTTTTTACGTATTTTCCTACGACGCATTAACGAGATAGGAAATATTAAGGGTGATTGAATGTGCAAAATACAAGAATTTAAACGATGAGTAATAACTTTCTAATTACGAAAAAAGAAGCGGAAACTGTATGATATTGTAAAATACGCGGGATTATAATGTTTCCTGGTTTGAGGAGATGATAATGTTTCTCCTTGAATTTTTTAAGACCGACTAAATAACTTTTCTTTTTTGCCGTACAAGAAGAGTTTTCACATCCACCTCTTCGCCTGATCAGTCATCTTTTCCAACCAATCAAATTTAGGCGACACTGACCTATCCCTACTTCCTGCGTCTGAAACGCGATTCGTAAGAAATAGGAAGTATCAGTGGAGTTGGAAGACGTAACGGTAATAGTTTAAAAAATTTTTATGGAATTTCCGCTGTGTAAGTCCCGACTACCTGATGTAATGATGGCCATCAGGGTCTGTTTTGAAACCCCTCGGAAACTCACGCTTATGGCACGGGCAATTGGCCGCTGAGGACGTTAAAACTCTAAAAAGATACAAACTGCAGTATGAAGTAATAAAATGACTCCCAAAAACGACCTTGTTGATTCTGCGTGCAATAAATGTGTCGGCAGTTTGTAGTTTGGATACTGTCCCTTGTACAAATTACCAGCTATCTGGTATTTGTAAATTTGTAATATAAGAATAAATCTTAATAAACTATATTTCGTGGAGATGCCACGAAACACAGAAATTGATTTATTTGACTTCAGTGAGTTACTGCATTACATATTCTGTAACCGTTCCTTCTTGGTTACTCGCGTCGCAAATTGTCCACACGGAATTTTATTTTCCGTGACACGAGGTTGTAAAGCTAGTGTCTCGTACACCTATGGATTTTCGTGACGCGCTGCTCTGCCGAACTAACATTAGAACAGTATGAGAGACTTAAGGCTTTCACGGCCCGGCTTCAGACAGTTATTGCTGTTGAGGCTTTCGGGTGTAAGCCGTGTCCTAAAGGAAGAAAGTTCCCAACGTTTCGCCAGCATTGCAGCTAGCTTCATCAGGGGATCCGAGGACACACTGATACTGGTGTGACTCGGTTTGTGTCTCCACCTATTTTGTGGAGCCATGCTTGCGTTCCGTATGGTTGAACGTTCCGATTGGTTGCTGGCGCCCAATCAGAAAGCGAGACTTTTTGATTGTGCGCACAATTAAAAAACTGGGAAGAGCGTGTGCCAGATTGGGCTAAGATGATGTCCTGTTTCCCTGTTGATGTTATTAGGGTGTTTCCTGATCTCTATTGCTTCCCTATGTTTTCTGGGAAGATATGCTGATGTTTTTGCCAAAACTTCAGTTTTATTAAAAAGAATTTTGTGCCCTGTGGTTGTTTGGTGTTCTGCCACGGCTGATTGAATGTAGCCTAGCCTGGCGCAACGCTCATGTTCCTTGAGCCGGGTGCTCACGCTCCTCCCAGTTTCACCGATGTATAACTTGGCCGCACGAGCATGGGATTTTGTATACCCCTGGTGTGGCTACCTGCGGCTGTGGGTCCTTGGGGGAGGTGAGGATTTGTCCTATTTTTGTTTGTGTGGTAAATACTATTTTTATGTTGTGTTTTTTGAGGATTCTGCTTATACGGTCGGTTGTACCCTGTATGTATGGTAAGAAGGTGGTTGTGCGTCCCTTGTCGTGTGTGTCTGTAGTTAGTTCTCTTGTGGGTTTGGTAGTTCGTTTGGTTAAACGGTCTATCGTGCGACTGATTTCGTATTTTGAAAAACCGTTTTGGTGTAAGGTTGTCTTGTGTTCCAGTTCCTGGGCTAGGTTATCTTTTTCGCTGATGGTGGTGGCTCCCTCATCCACAGAGCCACCAGATGACAAGGGATCCCTCCTTGAGATTATGTGAACCCCTGGTCCACTTCTTCCGGATGTTGAGCTGGTTGATATACTCCTTGTGCCACCTGATCCAAAAGTCTTGTTTGCCCTTTGGATGTGTTGCCAGGTGGACAACCGATTCGTAGGAGTGTCGCTGAAATCAGTCTCAGGCATGTTCGATAAAGAATCACCAATCAGGAAGTGGGCCGGAGTCAATACGGAAGGGTCGTTTGGATCAGAGGATAAGGGAGTTAAAGGTCGGTAGTTTAAAATCGCTTCGATTTCGATCGCGAATGTATTAAATTGTTCGAACGTAAACAGTTCATCCCTGACTACCCGTTTTACATGGAATTTAAATGACTTAACCGCTGCCTCCTATAAACCATCGAAATTAGGTGAATAAGCTGGCATAAAATGCCATGATATTTCCTTGTCCGTGAGGAAATATTGAACCCTTTCATCGTTGCTTAATGTCCTATACAATTCCGCTAACTCGTTATTTGCGCCTACGAAATTGGTGCCGTTATCTGAAAAGAGGTTGCGACACATGCCTCTACGAGCGACAAAACGTTTCAAGGCAGCGATGAATGCTTCGCTGGTCATGTTTCCGACGACTTCTAAATGAACGGCTTTAGTCGCCAAGCATACAAATACGGCTACGTAGATTTTCAGACGCGTGCGATTCTGATATCGTCTTTCTTTTATGTAAAATGGGCCGCAATAATCGACACCGCAATTTGAAAAGGAACGGCATTCCGAGACGCGTGCCGCAGGTAACGTTCCCATTACGTAGTTTATGGCCGGTGAATCAACGCGAAGGCACCTGACGCATTGACGAACAATTCGTTTGACTTTGTTTCTCCCGTCAATGGGCCAGTATTTTTGTCGTACGATGGCCAATGTGCTGTTAATACCGGCGTGATATCCTTCCAAGTGAGTCTGCCGTATGATGAGATCCGTTACATGATGATTCTTCGGAAGCAGAATCGGGTGTTTTTCCTGGAATGGAATCGCTGCGTTCTGGAGACGACCACCGACACGAAGCAATCCCCTGTTGTCCAAGAATGGCTGCAGCGGTAGCAATTTACTTTTCGGATGCAGACCCATTCTAATTCGATTTTTCCTAAATCGAAGACAATACACGACGATTCTTCAAAGTTTCGCGATGCTAGAAAATCTGGTTAGGATCTCGTCACTGCGAACGACAGTAGTGATGAGACAAGACACAGGACGGGTCTCTGGAACTTCCGATGTGAGCGCGAACTTCGACTCTGGCCAATCCGCGCGGTCGTTGGCGAGCCGGTTCGGTCCATGACGCCAGATGGACGGTTCAAGAAATTCCGACGGAAACTGACCCCGCGAAATTAGATCAGCCGGGTTATCACACGATCGAACATGTCGCCATGCCTTGCTCGTCGTTTTCGATTGGATGTCGGACACCCGGTTGGCCACGAATGTTTTTAACGTGCACGGCTCCTTATTTAACCAATTAAGCACGATCGTCGAATCGGTCCAGAAGGTAATGTTATTGTATTGACGCAAGTCCGATTTTTGCATGTTTGAATATAATTCAGCTAGAAGTACCGCGTCGCATAATTCTAGCCGAGCCAAACTCACGGATTTTAATGGTGCCACACGCGATTTAGCACATAATAAATTCACTTTGACGCGACCGTGTTCATCAATTGTACGAACATAGAGGCAGGCTCCGTACGCTCGTTCGCTAGCGTCACAGAACCCGTGAAGCTCGATTTTACAGGCCATACGTTGCGATATGTGGCGATCGAAAGAAACTTCGTTTAATTGTTGCAACTCTCCAACAAAATTGGTCCATTCCGTATGGAGGCTGGCCGGGAGTGATTCGTCCCAAGACAGTTGTAATTGCCAGAGTCGTTGTACCAGGATTTTCGCGGTGACAATCACTGGAGCAAGTAAACCGAGGGGATCAAAAATCTTCGTGACGGTTAATAAGATGGTCCTCTTCGTAATTCTTGATTCGATGTTTGGATTGACGGAATAAACGATAGTGTCGTTGCGCGCGTGCCATGAAACGCCAAGGGTTTTGACGGTTGAGTCTCCAAAGAACTTCAGATTGATTTGCTCTTCGGACAATCCAATCAACAAGTCAGGCTCATTTGAAGCCCATTGACGAATATTCAACCCGCCCCTTGTCAGCGCGTCTATCAATTCATCTCGTAGCGCCTTTGCGTCTTCGTACGTATCGGCTCCAGTTATTAAGTCATCGACGTACAAGTCGCGCTGAAGTACGGTCGCTGCCCTGGGAGCATTAATTTTTTCATCATACGCGAATTGATGAATAGATCGGATGGCTAAGAACAGTGCGGATAACAGTCCGAACGTGACTGTATTTAATTCGAACGTTTTAATTTTGCCGTCGTCGCTCCGCCACAGAATTCTTTGATACTTGCGGTCTTCCGGTCGGATGAAAATGTCGTCTTGAATCGTTGGGCCGGTTAAGAGTATCATTTAGTGACAACCCGCTACTCGATTTCCCGGATCCATCGAAAACGACCCGAACCTTCGTCGTCGTGCTGGTCGGTTTTATGACCGCATGGTGAGGCAGATAGAAACCCTCGGTGTCGCGCGGTTCTACCTCACTCATGTGTCCTAATCCTATGTACTCCTCTATAACGTTGGAATACTCCGGTTTAAATTTAAATCTCTTTTAAATCTGCGTTCAAGAGACAGAAAACGGTTCATGGCACGCGACCGGGATTCGCCGAGCTGTTTTTTCTTTTCGTTGAATGGAAGGGCAACAACATATCTGCCGGTTTGATCGCGCGTAACGTGATCGATGTAATGTTGCTCGCACTCCCGTTCTTCGGCCGAGAAATGTCTAAGTCGCGGTCTTTCTTCCAACTCCCAGAACTTTTGCAAGTCAAAATTCGGGGTGGTGAGGTGCGTTCGATGTTTCCCGCGTGTTATTGTTGATACACTCCCCCCGATGATCCATCCAAATTGGGTTTTTTGGAGGACCAGATCTGGTCCATTACGAGGAGAGAGCCGGTGTTGTCCAATACTCAGTGAAGACAATGCAGGGCCGTTACCGATTAACATATCCACGTTCGCCGGTCGATGGAACTGTGGATGCGCGAGCCTCAAGTTTGCCGGAATCGCAATCTTCGAACGGTCGATGGATTCATCCGGTGTCGGTCCAGAAATTTGCGAAATGATGAAAAAGGTGAGGTCTCGTTTATAACTTGAAAGTCGCGATTTAATGGTCGTTGAAACCAGCTGATTCGAGACGGTGTTCAACTGATTCAGTGCCTCGATCGTTGTCGCATTTTCTTTTGTCGGTAGCCTTAATTTATTCGCCAGGTCGTTCGTAATAAAATTTGCGCTCGAACACGTGTCGATTAGAGTCCTATATTCGATGGGTTTTTTATCGCGATCTAGGACTTGAACAATCGCGGTAGGCATCAATTCGGTCGTAGAACCCTTGACAACGAAAACGTTTCACGATTCGAGCGGTTTGTATTTCGGCTGTAGTCAAGATCCTGATTCGATTGAAGAATCTTGGTGCAGCATCGTGTTGTGTCGTTGGTTGCAACCACGGCACCTTCCGGCTTTGCAATCTTCCGCCTGATGATCGGATTGCAAGCAATTCATGCATAGATCTGCCTTACGAGCAGCATCTATGCGTCGCGGTATCGCCATTTCAAAAAACCTGGAGCACTGATACACAGCATGCTTTTCGTTGCATATCGGACATCTCGTTTCGATAATTTTCGTCGATCCTTGCGGCGGCGGATTTGACCGACGTTGAGCACGCGGCGATGTCGGTGGCGAAGGCGAGTGTCGCGTAATATTTGTTACGTAGGTTTGCCCTTTCGTGCTGTGAGCGCGAAATATTCGTTCGTGGGTTCGCGTTATACGTTTCCTGGACACGCGGTGAGGATCACAGTTTCGTTGACTCAAAATTAAAGTCTTTCGATTAATGCGAGGCGTTATGAAGGTATTTAAAAATGTCGTCAATCTTCGGAACTTCAGTGTCTGTCAAAGTCCGCACCCAAGCCCTCCGGGTGTCCATCTTCATTTTGGATAGTGCAATACTAGCTAATAAGTCGTTCGCAATGTCGGCCCATGATCTCCCAAGCGCTTGCAACGATCGTATATGCAATTGCATGTGATTCGCGCGATCACGTATAGATTCTGACGAGTCATCGGGCATTACGGGCGTTTCACGTAAGAGAGCTGCGTGCCGAAAAACCAGTGCGCGTTTATTGTCGTACATTTCGTTCAAATGATTCCATACAGCTTCGTAATTATCTTCCGAAATTGTAAAAGCCGCGATAACAATCCGTTGTTGTTAGACGTCCGGCTTCTGCTTTTTCAAAGTTTTCCAGCTGCCCTAATTCATCTTGTCCGCAATTAAACGTTTCAAATTGAATTCTAATTCGTTGCGTGCGCTCGCGTAATTTGACCCGCTCGGTTTCGGAGTCGCGGTAGTTATCTATCCAAGTCCCGAACATCGTTATTTGAGACTTGAATGTTCTGCGCCTTTGTTTAATGTCGCGAATTTTTAGCGCGGTTCCGTCGAGTACGTTCGAGCTCGGGTTGGTATTCGGCATTTTTATCGATTGCGATTATTCGACTTGTACGGAAAAGGAAGGAGATAAGAAACTGATTGGTGATCGTTAACGAGCCTACCTTTGACTTGATCTCGACTGCAACGGTTGTTAGCTCCAATGGTTGCCTTGGCTGTGGTCGTCTCTGCAGCCCTGGATCAGCTTCCTCGTGGTCTCCCTTGTTGAGCTTTCCGATGGCGTCCGGTTGTACGATGGTTCCGGATCCGTGACACTGTCTGACCCGTGGAACACCAACTTGATCGGTTGGACTAAGCGTGATTGATAACTGACTCGAATGTTTGTCACACGCACTGTTTCACGGTTAAGTCTTGATATTATTCACGAATGTCTATGGTCGTATGAAATGTCTGTCAAACCCCACCAGTCACTGGATCCGGCTCGAAGGACCAAAAAATGTAACCGTTCGTTCTTGGTTACTCGCGTCGCGAATTGACCGCACGGAATTTTATTTTCCGTGACACGAGGTTGTAAAGCTCGTGTCTCGTACGCTTACGGATTTTCGCGACGCGCTGCTCTGTCGAACTAACATTAGAACAGTAGTTCAAATACTAAATCCCTTTCGATCGACAAAGGGTAATTAGTGATGTCGAAATGTTTTCAAAGTCCCGAAATGATGAACTTTCCCGTTGAAACCGATTGGTTGTTTCGAAGTCTCGAGACGGTAGACTTTTTGCGAGTGATTAGATGTTGTCGATTCGGAAAACTTGTTGTATCTGCCTTTGCTCTCGATCGTAAGAGCAAAGGAGCCCTAGCGAAAGTTTTGGGAAATACGCTGATTAGTTGTCACTCGATTTTGTAATTTCCAATCAGCGAGTCCCTTGACTTTCTCCCACTCTTCCTTTGCGCCCTTAGTGCGTTTCGTTTAGGAAAGAGTGGGACGGTACCAGGGCGTACGTGAGAAATCCGCGAGTCCGGCAACGCCGGGGTTTTTCCTGTGGGTCTCAAGGCCCGATGGCTCATAAGTACCGTAACGAACGTACCCTCGAAATTACCCTTCGGAAAGACCAAATTTATGACAGGAAATGGCTATTGAGGACGAAACGAAAACTAAAATTTTAACTCTATTGTCCGAAAAAATGTAAATGAATTCTACGACGCGCAAGGAAAAAGTCTTCCTCAAAAATAGCCTTTGTCGTGAACCTATTATAAACTTTCCAGGCGAAATCCTCACGTACCGTGTTCCAACGGTTGAAACATATTCCATTCCAGTTCTATTTCATTTCATAGACAAGGTACTCATTCGTTTTGAAATGAATTTATTCGTTTGCTTCATTAGAATAGTTGACCAAATTAATTTTTGTGAATTTATTCCTTATTCCTTTTCGAAGGCATAAAATAAATACAATATACTTGGTCTGGGTAAACAACAAATAATTGGTTTATCTCCTATTTAAGAATAATGAAGAACTTAATATTATTCTTAACATCTTAATTCGTTATTCGATTTAACTTTCACCTAGTACCTTCCTGTTATACCGACGCGGTATCGATACACTTGTTCACGACTACGATCGGCCATCACACTCGAAGCTGTCGCGCGCGCGGTCCACTCGCGCTCTCATTGGTCAGTGTTTTTTGCTAGTAACTCGAAAATGGAGCCCAACCAATATTTTGGCAAAGGAAAAAGTTGTTGAGAATCGGCCCACCTACAGACCCTTTTAAGCTTTTACAGTAGTTGTGGGACACCCTGTATATACACTAAGCTTCAAAATCCATTTTTGAAAAGGGAAATGTTATTTAGAATCACGTCCCCTACCACCCATTTTTGGGACCTACACTAGTCGTGAGATAGTCTGTATAGTGTGCACAGTAATGAAATTTAATGAAGAAATGTGTAAAACATAAATGCTGTTTACACCACGAACACTTTATGAAAACTACATTAGTACATTGAGAACAAAACATAGTTTCTAAATCATTAAGGTGGATGCTTCGCATTTATTTCTCTCCCACTTGATCGTAACGCCGATGTAAGCGAACGGAGAATAGTGGAAGTACAAAATCTATAAATCAAAAAATTTGCATTGCGTCATCTACCGGTTATACGTACAAAAGTAAACTGTTGTTTCTATTACCTACCCAGTTTGATCAAAAAATGGCACTAGGACATAGTTGCTAGATCGTTACAGTGTAACATTTATCGCATCCAGTTTTGTACATCAAGAAATTGTATGAATACGGACTACGGCCTAGCGGGCTGAACCTCCGTTCATATAAACCAATAAAGTATAACAATCAAATTAACACGTACATTATATTATTAGTTTAATGACGAATTAAAGTTACTAAAATATTTCAAATCGCATCATGTTTCGTTTATATTTTGTACACTCCTTCATTGACTGCACCATTCCTATAGTCTAAACAAAAAGTGAAATAACATCTTTATTGCGGTAATTGGTGTCTTCTGTTTATGAAGCATCAACGCGCCGCGCAGTAATTCGCATATACGGGCATTCGAGACAAAATTTATAATTTTTCTTCTGTATAAAATTTCCTCTTGATTGTTTTTTAAATTTAATTTTATATCGCTGTTTTTTCAATTCTCTATATTGTTAGAAAATTTAAAGTTTGTATAAATGCAACGGCCAAAACGAACTATATGCGTTTTATCAGGGCGCTTTCCCAGTCACAAGGGAAAGTTTTTTGAGAATGAAAAGGGTATTACAATAAACATTCGATATTTGCAAAAATGACCTATACGATATGCGCCAAAAATGGAAGACCTCTCGGAAGCTCAAACACCAAGAAGTATAATGTCAATCTGATCCGTATGTATCCGTGAGACAATACCAATGCAAATGTAAAACTTTCTTATTTTTGTCTTTTTTTACATGAAACTTTCACCAACATATCTGTGACATTATCCTAATTAAAATGATACCAAACATGACGTAATTCGGGACATAATTACTTGTAATAATTTATTAGAGCAATGTTATAACCGTCGGACTTTGTCCGACGCTGTTTATTTTCTATATGTACAGCCGGCTCAGCCGGTACGCCGGGTTCGGTCCCGGGGAACTAACACGCTTACTATCTAGACGCAACTTACAAACTAACGCGAGGGTTCACTCCGAGCGAAGGACGGAGGAACGAAGTTCGAAACGTGGTTTTACAATAAGACGGAACGCGGTTTATACAATACGGAGCGCAGGATCGGTATTCGAAGGAACGCAGTTTTATATACACGGAGCGCGACTTACAAACTAACGCGGATTACAATATCTAACGCCGGGTAGAGGGATGGTGGGAAAGGGAATTTGACAGTTCGCCGCAATAGAGGTCGGAGTGCTGCGGGGAACGCACCTTGCACTCCTTCCCTGGCTGGAGACCGTGGACCCGAGCACGCGATCTACGCGTTCCTTCGGCGGTCGGATGGCCCCCGTCTCGTGGATCGAGCCACGACGTAAGACCTAGGAACGGAGGCTTTGCGACGCGTTTGGCGGCGGATGGCCTTTTGCCGCGTAGTCGCCCTCCGGGGAGGAAAGATATAGGAGTACAAAAATAGCAAGAGAGCTGGCACGGTTGCGGTTTGCTAGTGTTTGCGGTGCGCTATCGGTTCGCGGTTTCGCTTAACAGTGCGGTTCGCTTGCCAGGTGCTCTCCGGCTTATCGCTCATCGAGCCGGTCTTATATATGCCGCGGGCGCCGATTCTCCCGGGAGACCACTTCGGAGGCATATGGGAGGCCGCGGTCAAATCGTTCAAACATCATTTTAAGCGCGTAGTCGGTGAACGTTTATTTACATTCGAAGAGATTAATACTGTAGCAATAGAAATAGAAGCAATTTTGAATTCTAGACCATTATGCCCTATATCAACAGATCCGAACGATCCAATCGCGCTAACACCTGCGCATGTTTTAGTTGGTCGTCCTCTCACGATGCTGCCGGAGGATAATTGTTTATCAATTCCAGAGAATCGTTTGACTTCCTGGAAAAGGATCGTAAAGGCTCGCCAGGACGTTTGGAAACGATGGTACCTGGAATATTTGAACGAGCTTCAAAAGCGCCAAAAGTGGTTCACTACCCGTGGTGAAATCCACGTTGGCACTATCGTCATCCTGATGGACAAGAATCAGCCCTGCATGCGATGGAGGTTGGGCAGAGTCACGGAAGTTCATCCCGGTGACGATGGAGAAGTTCGGGTCGCCACTGTCAAGACCGCCAACGGAATCGTCAAGCGAAATATTACTCAATTATGTCCATTAACTGAAACCGCGTAACGATATATTGTAAACATATAGAGCTATAACGAAAGGCCACACCTAAAGAACACAACAATACATTACACTTTGAAATAACAAGCGCAATAGTATTGCTCGCCTCACTCGCAACGGGGGGAGCATGTTCAGCCGCGGACATTTACCTACTTTCGTCGCGACCGAAGGGATTTTATGATTCAAGTGGTTCGGCCGCGGACACTTACCTACTTTCGTCGCGACCGAAGGGATTTTATGACTCAAGTGGTTCGGCGCGTAGACCACCGTGAATAGCTTTCTGCCTCGACATTCGAGTCAATGCAGAGTCTTTTGTCTATTAGTTGCACTCGGATCGGTTTGAAAATAAACATCTGCAAGTCGTAAATAACCTAACGGTTTTCCTTGCTTCTCACAATGGACAAGAAGAGTTTGAATTTTGTAAACCATCGCCCCACTCGTGCGGGGGTTCTCTAACGTGTGTTTTTTAACGTATATTGTTTAGGCAGTCCGGCTTCGAATCTGCTACAGAACGGATCGTTCATCGGAAGGTTGTGGAACGGTGACTTATCAGTTTAAACTCAAGTTTTTTTTCTATATAAATTTTCGACGGTAACACAAATACCGTCGTATCGAACAAATATAATCCGCAACTGTGCGCTCGTAATTTTCGACGGTAACACAATTACCGTCGTATCGAACAAATATAATCCGCAACTGTGCGCTCGTGATCCTCGGATTGCGTATCGTAAATTGATTCTCTCGGCGAGAATCAATCGAGATTTGCACCTCGGTGCTCAAATCTTATGGAAACACGGTCGTGACGACGATCCGTAATGTGAACGCAGTTGTGACGATGACCCGCAGAGTCAGTTGCGCTATGCAACCACTCTTATTATATAACGGCGTAATGCTATGATACACCACCATCACACACACATTACGACAAATGTACAAACTGTCTTCAGCCGCTCGCATTTCCGCTTATGAGCATAGCAAGATAAACATATTATTTTCGTGGGGTTTTTTATGCCGCAAGGCTTTTTCCCCAAATCGTGTATAATGAGCCAATAAACGTGTGAATTTTCGGCTCAAACCCGCGTAACTTATTTTACACATACCCCCTTCCTCATTCATCTAATAATAAAAATTTGAACAACGGAATTTCTCCGTGTTGGAGAGGTTTCGACGATACAATGATAACAATACAAAATAAAGAAAGTACAAAAGAATTGGTTTGGTAGAATTGGTTCGGTTTGGTTGTTCGAAATTTCACGGTTCGTCAACGACTGACGACGGAATCACGTTTTTAACGAATCCCGCAAAAATTGGTAGGTAAGGCGCATGCCCGCAGGCGAATTAGTGAACGATTTCGCCAAAGCAGTGCGCTGACGCGATTTACTTTCCGCGGTGCGTGCGAGCGTACTCGTAACGATTCCGAACAATAATAATAAAATAATAATAAAAATAATAATGAAATAATAATACATATTCTTTTTTGTGTTTATTAATTATTTTTCGCGAAAGCGACAGCTTCGAATATGACGGTCGATCGTGATCGTGTACAAGCACGTTTGTACCGTGATAGTGTAATTGCTAACAGAAAACCACAACATCAAAATTAAATCAAATAACGAATAAAACAATTAAGAATGAGATCCGGTCATGCATTATTTACAGATAGGGGATAAACTAATTATTTGTTATTAACTTAAACCGAATGAATCGAATTAGATCGATACTTGCACTCGTTATTCGAAAGGAATAAGGAATAAAATATCGAAAATTGTTCCGGTCTCCCGTTACAAAAATACAAAACAACAAATTCGCACATTTTGAAGGAAAAATAACTGTTTCGGACGCTGGCGAAGTGGAATACTCGAAGGAATCGAATTTATAGATCGCACAAAGTTCGGTAGTTTACAATACGTTTAATAAACAAAAGAGAACACAAATTAAACGCAAACAATTTTGGTTTTGGCACTTAGAATGGAATTGAAATAAGGTATAAGAAACGAGTGGTCGCTTGAAAACGTATGATCGCACACTGACGGTTAAACCTCTCTGGAACCACGGATTCGGATGGGCGCGATTTCGGTTACGACAAAAAAAGAGAAACAAACGGACGTATTCGAAGAAGAGAGATAGGGGACCGGCATGGTGTTCGGGAAACGTAGTCAAATGTAATCAAAAGGGAAGAACAAAACAAAATCTTTTAACCAAACGGACAATTTGAAATTGAAGGCAACCGGCGTCCCGAACAATAACTTTTCTATTCATCAGAAAAGATTTTAAATCTAATAACTAACAAATTTATTAACGCCTGTTTACTTTAAATTCACAACACATGTAGAAATAATTTAAATCAGACTCACCTATTGTTTAAAAATAATCCTACTTCGGTGAAAATGTGTTGTGACTGGGTCATTTCACCGCACCTGACCTCCTGTGCAAAAAGATGCAAATCGCAAAATAACATCTGTTATCACAGCCAGGTCAGTGAAGTTTACTTCGCTGACACTTTTCATTACCACTTTTCACTATGATATTTTGTTGTCACTGTTAGATAACTTCCTAATGTAATAACGGTGGATAAACACGTGAGAACGTGGAAACGATTATCCAAAAATAACTTCAGCGATTCTTATTCCCGTTAATGTTGCGCTTCGAATGTTTTATCCTAAACTGGCGATCGTAACATGATCGGCGCGACCCTCTCAACTCGTTTTTTTCTCTCTTCCCAGTGTCAAACATTGTTTTTCAAAGAAATGTTGCGTCGCGGCGTAGAAACTCGCACCTGTTTTTTTTCCGTCGAGGATGTTCATCGTGTTGCGATCGGCAGTTCAGGACACAGCGTCTAGTATTCAACATCGAAAAGAAAATGAGAAATCGGCCACGTTATTTATGAATAATTGTTCACGTGTTTCATTTGCGTTCTTGTTTTGTGGTTATTACATTAAACAATTAGTGAAAAGTCAAAGTAAAATGTTGCAGTGAAACGTAAAATAAAGTGAGTTGTAACGAGACATTTTTCTGCCTCGTTACGAGTGGCCAGTAGGCCCGCCGGCCTCCCTCCTCCATCCAGGCGACATCCTCGCCGCCGGAGCGAATGGAGGGATGAATGTTTCTTTTTCTTTTTCGGAATCACGCCCCCCCCCCCCCTCACCAACACCCCCACCGCGCCATTCCCCATTTTGTTTTGGAGAGGACCGCACTCTACGATTGCCAAGATAGGACTTTGCCTCCTGGCGATCTGCCCCACTTTTTTGTGTGCGTGAGTGTGCGAGCGAGTGTGTGCGGGTGGTACCCAGCGGAAGGACCACCAGCCCCGGCGACGAGGACCCGAGAGGCCGCGTATCGTATCGCTTTCCGCCGTTTTTCCGAGCCTCCGCACCGCATAACGCCGCGTCGTTCCGTGCCAGTACCGTCGCTAATTTGCGTTCTCTTTCTTTTCCGTTATATTTCGAATTTAGGACCAGCGTCCCCCCCCCCCTCCCTTATTCACACCACAGAGGGTGTGTTCCCGTGCGTGCGTCCGCGTCCGTTTGTTACCGTTTGCTTTTCCTTTCTTTTTGTATCGTGATCCCCCGCACCGCGAAACCCCCCCCCCCCCCCCCTTACGCATTTGGCGAGTGCGGATCTTCTTCTCGGCCGTAATTTGTACCGCGAGGGACTCCCTTTTATTTCGTTAGGTTGGCCTATTTCGGACCCGATTAAAGATTACTCTTTCAATAATACTCGCGGGTCGTCTAATTATTTCTTGACCCCCCTGATTTCCGCTTTCGCCTGAGCAGCCGGAAGAGCAAATACCCCGGACGAGTGCCTTTGCACTGGCGCCCGGAAATCAAATCATCCGTGGTTGTGTACGTGGGTAACTGGTGGGCCACTTTCCCTGGTCGCCCTTCCCCGCAGGGAACTCATTCTTCGTTCCCCGGACCAGTACGTCACAGAGTTCATTAACCTACCCGCGACATCAGCTGTTATGCGGTGTATATCTTTTATTTATGGAAGGTCAGGTCCGGTGAAATGGTGGCCGAATGGTGTTTTTTACACAAGTCGGATCTCTCACCTCCTCGTGGTGGTCGCTGGGATGAAGGAGTTCTATACTTACCTGTAGTTGACCTTGCTTGACTGCCGGTGGGTGAGCTCCTCCATGCGAACGAGAGAACGGTGACCAAAGTGCTACAGGTTGCCTCAAAATACCTGTAGTATGGGACTTAGCAACCCCAGGGTACCTGAGCTATAAGCATACCGTAAGACTGTGGTCATGTTTCGCAGGAACGGGGGTCTTACCTTCATTGGTTGAGCCGGGAGGAAGACAACCTCTATAAAAAATTCCCTAGCCCCAAGCTCTGGCTGCGGTGATGAGGGCGCGTAGTCTCCTTGGGTCCTGATGATCCTTGCGGGGCTGCGTGGCTGGTGGTTGCATCAGTCCCTAGCATGCCGACCTCCGGGGACCGGCCGCCCCCCGGTTGTATAAGGCTTGCTTTGGCAAGGCGGCTCTGCCACAGTCGACCAGTGTTACCGGCCAGCGCGTGGGAACAACATGGATTTTCTGAAAACAAAATATAAATCAAAAATAATTAAAGGTGATGAAGGTAAGAAGGAGGAGGATAAAAAGGAACTGAGGGGTACGGAGGAGAATAGAAACAAGGACAAAGGAGAGAAGGACATAAAACAAAAAGGTACGGGAGAAAATCTGAACTCCAGTGCGGAGGAGTGTCTTAGGGTGATTGAGAGGATCGGGGAACTCCACAAGGACGATCTAGCTGAAATAATCGGGTTTACTGACAAGCCTGTATCAGATAAAAGGGATGAAGAGAAGCCTTTGGGCGTGCAAGTGGAAAGCGAACAACAAGAACAACACGCGGAGGAAAAGAGGGAAGAAGAGGAAAAAGAGAGAAGGGAGCATAGGATGGCGGGTGAAAACATGGAGGCAGAGGTAGGTGAATCAGTTAAGGAAGAAAGTGACAGGGAAAGTGATTTAAAGGTAGAGTTGGATATCGCTAAGGACCTAGTGGAAATAAGTGGAGATATTATACGAATATACAATAGGAGCGGTAATCTGAAAAGGGATATAAAACTTAAACTGAGTCAGATAATAAAAGATCTGACCTTGAAGTTCATAATCGCGGAAACAACAGCTGAAAAAGAGCAACTTACCTTGGTAATCCAGGAATGGGTCGGGATTATGAACGAAGTCGTTAATATCCTAATGTTGTGTAAAAAGTTCAGTAGTAAGTTGCTAAGAGAGATTGTGGGAAAGGATAGAACCGGGACAAGTATGGTTATGGAATGGAGGACGGCGAGTAGGTTAGGGGAGGGAACAAAAGAGAGGTCAAACTTCACACCTGAGTGTAAAAACTTAGGAGATAAGGAGCAGGGGGAAGTGCAGGAGCTGGGCAGAAAAAGGAAAAAAACAGGAAAAGTATCGAGTCACTTACCGATAGTGAAAAATAGTGGACAGCACCGATCAACAGACAGCCAGCGAAGAGGATGGCGACACGGAAGAATCCCACAGGAGCGATGCCACATCTGGACCTGGAAAAAGAAAAAAATAAACTGCATGAAGATTTGACTGCAAAAGAGGCTGAACAGGTAAGACGTTTTAATGGTTTTATTAAGGTATATAGCAAGGAGGGGGAAACCTATACAGACATTATAAAGTACATCAAAGGCAAAATTAGTGTGGAAAATCTGGATGTTAGACACACCAGGAGACTGAAAGGCAACGAAAACTTCCTAATTTACATGGGAAACGAAGAGGACTTAAAGACATTATTTAATAGGTTGAAGGATATAGGAATAAGGTGTGAAAAAGTTATAGGTTTAAGAAGAAAGCTGGTGATATCAGGGATAGAGCCGGATCTAAGTGAGGAAGAAGTGAAGGCAATACTGGTGCATAAATTGGGGGAGGGAAATGACAGGGTGGTTTTTTACAAAGAGAACTATACAGGAAATAAGGTGTTGTGTGTTGCGGAGGAAGAAGAATGCGCAAAAAGGTTAATCGGTGAAGGGAAAATCAGAGTGGGGTGGACAAGTTGTTCGGTTAGGTTATATGTGGACGACAGAAGGTGCTATAGGTGCGGAGAAAAAGCGCACCTGGCCAGAATGTGTAAAGTCGAGCAGAAGTTGTGCTTTAGATGCAAAAGGCCCGGGTACATGGGTAAGGACTGCAAGGGTGAATTAAGGATGGACGAAAATTTGATTTTCAAGGACAAAATAGTTGCGGATGGAAGCGAGGAAGAGGAAATTACTGCGATGGACAGCGAGTTGAGGTTCCTATGCGAGGTAGAAAAAAATAATAAGAAACTAGTGGACAAAGGTAGACGAAGGGGGTAAAAGGGAACAAGTGGATAGCATACAGAGGGGTAATAAGAAAAAATTTAGGACAATAGGAACGCAGACGGACTGGAAAGATGTCTTGGTGCAACATACAATTGAAGAAGAGGAAGAAGAATTGGGACGACCACGGTGTATCTCCTCGCCTGTGGAGAAGTGGAGCGAGGTAGTGGGCAAAAAGGAAAGGAGACGGAGGGAAAGTGGAGAGGTTGGCAGTATGGAGGGGATTAAAAGACTAAGGATGAATACAGGAGGGAGCAGTACGGAAAGAAGAAGACAGGAGATAATAGTAAGTGAAAAAAAGCAGGAAAACAAGAGGACTACAAGTGTGAAGAAACACATAAACCAGGCTATTTTTGTGAAATTTGACAGTGGTAAGTACAAGGAAAATTTAAATAACTTTAAAACTAGAATAGGTTCACCTAAGGGCGTTGAAGTAAAGCAGATCAAGGAGACGAGGTCAGGAGGAATTTTAATTGAATTGGACAATAAGGAAAACGATAAAAATGACAATATTGACAGTTGGTACAAACATATTACCATGAAAATGGGAAAGGAATGTGTGATTAGGAAACTTCTACCGAAAGAGGGAATAAAGATTAAGGGTATAGACCCTAGTATTGAGAAGGATGTGTTAAAAAAAAAATGGTATCAATTTTGGGACTTTTAACAAACGAAGAAGACATAGAAATAGTTAGGCTATATAGGGAACCCGGAGCGGTGCAAACCGCTTTGATTAAGCTCCCTAGGACACATTCAGAACAACTATTAGAAAGAGAAAGCATTAATATAGGGTGGTCAAAATGTAGGGTGATGAGGTACAGTAACCTTTTAATAAGGTGCTGGGTATGCGGGGGTTTTGGACACAGGACAAAAAATTGTGAAAGAAAAGTCGTGGGAATGAGGGATGGAGAAAGGAGAGTAGGGAGAGGCGAGGGGAAATTAAAGGAGATAGGGCGTGTTTGGTAATGGTAGGACGGAGTCGTGGAGATTCTTAAAAGATCTTGTAAACTACCACTTTCCTTAACAATTATCCAGTTTATTAATATAACACACACACACTACACGATTGACGACGATCACTCTTACACGCAACACTGACGGACTAAATTCACGAACGCGGAACTGATACAAAAATTGACTTCGGGAGTGCTGTGCACTTTCTGGGTTAGGTAGACGTGGTTCAAAGCTCCGTTGTCTTCTGACCGGCGAGAGCGAACGATCACCTGAATTCGGAACGGCGGTTAAAGGCTCCGTGACGTCACGACCCAATCAGCTGTCGCTAATCGAGCGCACCGTACGATCGGAGCCAATAACCAGATTAACGGCAATGCGAACGGTACTGAGACGGAAGGGGAGAACATTGCCGTTAATCTTTAAATCCGTTTAGGACGCGCGGTAAGAACTGTTGATTTTGGTTGGTAGGTGAATTCAGGGACCGCCCGCGTTCGCCGGTAGCAGTACGGAACAAGTGCTGTTATATTCACGGATTCCTT
>CM072799.1:12869095-13063679 GCA_036983795.1 Megachile lagopoda
AGAACAATTTATTGGTGATAAAATGATACGATACACGAATTAACATTTGTCTCCATCTAACGGAATTTATTATTTATTATATCACCATTAAAATTTCTTCTCGCGTTCGCATGTTTCGATTGAATTTTGTTCTTTGCCTTTTTCCTCACGTTATTGAATTGTTCATTACGTATTTCTTATTAAATAAATATTTTGTTCGTTCTTTATACAACTTATTACGTCACTTTTCGACCACGGATCTCTTCACCTACAACACAATTTTCGATATTTTATTCTTTATTCCTTTCGAATAACGAATACAAGTATCGAACAAATTCGATTCACTCGGTTTAAGTTATTAATAAATAATTGGTTTATCCCCTATGTGTAAATAATTCGTAATCCGTTCTTATTCTTGACTATTTTACTCGTTATTTGATTTAACTTTCACGTAGCTGTCGCTCTCGCGTCTGGGCGCGCGCTATTCTCGCGCTCTGATTGGTCAGTGTTTTTCCTTAATAATTCAAAATCTAAGCTTTAACCAGTATTTTGGTAAAGGAAAAAGTTGTTCAGAATCACCCGAGCTAGGGTGATACCCTAGGGTGGTGCCCCTTAAAATTATGCCCACCAGTAGCCGAACACCCTGTATATGTCTATATGTATATATGTGTTACCGACAGTTTAACCCAACTTTGATGATAATTGACGTATCTAATTGCCGCGGTCGGTAATAGAAAAATACTGTCGATAATCAAAATTGAAACACCTTTAAGGAAATGAAATATCTTAATAGCGAGACAGTTCTGAGAGTGAAAGAAAGAGAAACAACGAAAAAATTCTCCAGGAATGTTACAAGTGCTCTCCTTTGTCAACACTGCGAAAAGGTGATCGACCGCGAGACAGAGTGCGAGAGAGAGAGAATGTGTGTGTGACAGAGAAAATGTTATAAAGGGCAATAACTGAAATATCTGTGTATCCGTGAATGTGTAGAAAATTTGTGTATATAAACAGAGGTGCAGCATAGAAAGAATTATTATAATACCAGCAAGAATAGAGCGATATAACGAAGAGACAGCGAGAATTGTGAGAAGACCTGCAAATAAATTTATTTTTACCGTAAAATTACGAGGGATAAAGTTCACTTAACATACCATATCCCTACAAATTGGGGACTCGTCCAAACGAAACATCAAATTCGGTGGGATAATTCCGAGAGTCGAAGCAGAGTCAAGTGAGTATGGAACAATGCAGCGAGTTCACGGTCCAACAATTGAAAGATAGGCTACGAGAGTTAGGTCAGCCTACTGCGGGGCCAAAAATAGAGCTCATCTCCAGGCTTCTGAGTGTCGATCCAGAGGGAGGACCATCAGTGGACACGCCTGAAGACATACAGGAGTCGTCGGTGATGGAATACTCAAGGGAAGCCGAAAAGAAAACCGACTGGATGCGACGCGAGATGGAGATGGCGCAACGAGAACGAGATATGATGCAGAAGGAGTTGGAACGGATGCAGCAGTTGAATTTGGCGGCAAATTCAGCTCGACCAGGCACAGAAGAAATAAGGGTATGTTAGAAATAATTTTCCAATCACTCGAAGCAAACTAAGAGAACAGTGTCCTTTTCAGGTTCTGGGGTAAGTGCCGAGAGGTTTAACCCAGTCCTCTTACCAAAAGGCATCCTCGCCTTCCCCACTCCGTGGCCAGATCCTTAAGGAACAACGTTCCTATTCATTTAGGCAATGCAATAACAAACTGCCTGCCTTTTCCCCAGTCACACAAACTGACAAACAAGCAGTCCCGCGACATCCGATGACCATATGACTCCAAGTCAGTAGCCATCGTCTATCGCCTCACTTGGACACTCATAAATAACCTTTCGCTTAGACCTCACGCAGTCTATCCCTATCATAAATCGTTCGAAGGCGAAATAGCATCGGCTAATTGCCCTCGACGACCCTCCAAAATACGTTGACGCTAACAGGTACGTCAAGACATCCCGCGGACATCGACGTTGGAAGAGACGAATCGGACCCGAATCAGCGTAACGGTCATCGCCGAATTGCTAAGCCATTTTGACGGTGATGGGTCCTTCGAAAACTGGGAACGACAATTTCAGCTATTACGAGGTGCTCGTCAGCTAACGAATTGCGAAGCAATGGTCTTGGCGGTCCTCTCGGCTGAGAGGAAAAACAATGGAGTGGTTCCATTCCAGGCCAGAATACGTCACGATGCCCGTAGACGAGTTGCTGAGGGAAATGCGAGGGATGATCCACCATCTCCCGAGTAGAGTGGCCAGGAAAAGGGAATTTGAACAGCGACATTGGAGACAGGGTGAGCGTTTCAGTTATTATTATCATCACAAGTTGATTCTAGGCAACCGTATACCCATCGACGAAGACGAAATCGTCTATTATCTCCTCGAGAGTATTCTGGATTTAACCCTACGGAACCAAGCACGCATAGAAAAGTTCAGGACGAAGGCCGACCTTTTTGCTGCGTTCAAGAAGGTAGTGCTACCATCGAGAGCCGATGCCAATCGAACTCCGAGGGAAATGACGGGAGCAAGCGGATACGTGGAGAAGCAGAAGCCGCGAGTCACCAGTGGTCAGCAGCAGATCGTCGAGAGGTGCCATAACTGCGGAGGAAAAGGTCATCGAGCAACCGAGTGCCCGGTAAAGGACCGAGGTGCAAAATGTTTTCACTGTCGGGAGTTTGGACACATCGCTTCCGGATGCCCAAAGAAAACATCGGCCCTGATGGACAGCCATCTCGTCGAGACGAGAGCGAAAGCGAAGTACCTCAAAACCATAATGATAAATAATTTAGAAATAACCGCCCTTATCGATACCGGGAGCGATGTAACGTTAATGCGAGCAGACGTTTACGATAAGATAGGCGCGCCGTGATTGCAATACAAGCAAGTTTGTTTCGAAGGTATAGGATCCGCGTTGAATAAAACGTTAGGAGGTTTCTCAACCACCATCGAGGTCGACGGGTCGGCATACCCTATTACGGCACACGTCGTGCCCGAATCGTTAATGCGCCACAGTCTTCTGTTAGGGATAGATTTTCTAAATACAATACAATTAATTATCAAGCACGGGCACGTCGAGATTTGTCAGCTGAGCAAGGCTCAGTCATCGGAAGGCGACCTGCCCGAGGTATTGCTAATAGACGCGTGTGAAGAAGCAAACCAAATAGATACCTCTCACATAAAAGACCCTCAAATCACAAACCGTGTAATGTCCTTGATAGAGAATTAAAAACCCAAAAAAATACGCGACGTAGGAATAGAAATGACAATTATTCTCAAAGATGAGGAACCTGTATATCAACGAGCTAGGCGTCTATCTGTATTAGAGAGAAACGAAGTAAATACGCACATACAGGAGTGGTTGCGCGACGGAGTCGTTCAACCCTCGTTATCCGATTTCGCGAGTCCGGTTGTCTTATTGTTAGTACGGAAGAAAGATGGGTCATCGCGATTATGTGTGGATTACCGGCAATTAAATAAAAAAATCATTAAGGATCGCTACCCGCTTCCATTAATAAATGATCAGCTAGACGCATTGCAAGGCGCGAAGATCTATAGTACGCTTGACTTGAAAAATGGATTCTTCCACGTTACCATAAAACCCGAGTGTAGGAAATACACGTCGTTATCGTCCCGGATGGACAGTATGAATTTTTAAAAGCGCCTTTTGGTTTGTGCAATTCACCATCTCTATTTCAAAAATTTGTAAACGTAGTATTCCGAGACCTAATTAACAAAAAAATAGTGCTAACATATTTAGATGATCTAATCATTCCGTCAGTAGACATAGAGTCTGGTCTCGTAAACCTAGACACGGTGCTGAAAACAGCGAGTGAAGCAGGTCTAATAATTAACTGGAAAAAGTGCCAATTATTACAAACTAAAGTAGAATTTTTGGGTCACATTATGGAAAATCAGACCATGCGACCATCCGAACGTAAAACCGAGGCAGTAGCTTTGTTCCGTAAACCAACATCGGTACACAACGTTCAAAGTTTTCTAGGGTTGACTGGTTATTTTAGAAAGTTTATCAATCACTATTCTTTAATTGCCAGACCGCTTACAGATCTTTTGAAATCAAACGAAAAATTTCGGTTTGAAATCGAGCATGTACTAGCATTCGAGCGACTGGAACGAGCATTGACCGATAAACCTGTGTTGAGACTATATAAAATAGGTGCTGAAACAGAACTTCATACTGATGCATCGAAATTCGGGTTCGGGAGCATTCTACTGCAGCGCGATAGCACCGACGGGGCGCTACACCCAGTTTATTATGCGAGTGGTAAAACGAATATCGCAGAAGCAAATTACACTAGCTACGAATTGGAATGCTTAGCAATTATCAAATCCTTGCGGAAGTTTCGCGTTTATTTACTAGGTATACCGTTCAAAATCGTTACAGACTGCCGTGCGTTCGCCCTAACAATGCAAAAAAAAGGATCTTTGTGTACGTGTAGCACGATGGGCACTATTACTCGAAGAGTTTCAGTATACAATCGAGCATCGTTCAGGAAATAGTATGCGTCATGTAGATACACTCAGTCGTTACCCACTACCCGAATGTATGTTAATAAGCGAAAGTGACGACAGCATAAACGCGTGATTAAGAAAAGCTCAAGCGTCGGATGAGGATATTAGCAAACTCGTTAACGCAATAAAGGAAAAGCCGATCGACGAGTACTGCGTGCAGGGCGGTCTTTTGTTCAAAGGCGACTACGAATTAGTAGTGCCGAAGTCAACGCAAAGTAGTATAATTAGACGAGCTCACGAGGTTGGACATTTTGTAATCGGGAAAACAGAATCAATAATCAAACGGGACTATTGGTTTGCACACATGAGACCAAAAATCGAGAAAGTAATAGAGAATTGTGTTAGTTGCATTCTTGCCGAACGAAAGCATGGTAAAGGAGAGGGTTTTCTACATACGGTACAGAAAGCCGAAACTCCTTTAGACACGTATCACGTCGATCATGTAGGACCACTTATTTCGACTAAAAAGATTTATAAACATGTTTTTCTAATCGTCGATGGTTTTGCTAAATTCGTTTGGCTATACGCGGCTAAAAGTACAACATCCCCTGAGGTAATTGATAGGCTCAAGAAACAATCTGCTATCTTCGGGAATCCGCGCCGTATAATATCTGATCGCGGTACGGCTTTTACCTCAAATGAATTTGAAAACTATTGCAAAATAGAGGGAATAGAACACACGACGATTACCACAGGAATGCCCCTGGTCAATGGGTAGGTAGAACGAATAAATAGAATTTTAATATCTATTTTAACGAAACTTGCAGCCCCGCGTCCCGAGGAATGGTACAAATATCTCGATCGTTGTCAAAAATTTTTAAATGCCACGGTTAGTCGTAGTACGGGCATGACTCCATTCCAGATAATGATCGGAGTTCACATGCGTTTGCAGAATGCTCCACCCTTAAAAGAGCTCTTAGAGCGTGAATAGACTGCCTCGTTTAGCGAAAATAGATGTGAGTTGAGGGAGTACGCTAAAGAAATGATTGCCAAAGTACAACAGGAAAATAGACGTACTTTCGATAAGCGCTGGAAAAATGCGAAATCTTACTCAGTCGGTGACCTAGTAGCAATTAAGAGCACTCAGCAAGGGCCAGGAACAAAACTGTCAGCGAAGTATTTCGGCCCTTATCGAATGATTAGAATTTTGCGTAACGATCGATATGTAGTAGAGAAAGTAGGCAATCATGACGGGCCACGCGAAACCAGTACGGCAGCGGAATACATGAAAATTTGGGTTCACGACTCAGATTTCGTACAGAGCGACGAGGAAAGCGCGTAAAATATCTGAGGCCAGATATTACTGCAGGACGGCCGAGTGTAGAGATGTAAAACGTTAGGAACCGTTGTCGAACCGAAACCGTTGCAAGGAGAGCAAAAACTTGTGTACTAGTCAGCTGTTTAGAACGCGTGCAGCAAGTGCTCTCCTTTGTCAACTGTTTCGGCTATAAATACTGCGAAAAGGTGATCGACCGCGAGACAGAGTGCGAGAGAGAGAGAATGTGTGTGTGACAGAGAAAATGTTATAAAGGGCAATAATCGAAATATCTGTGTATCCGTGAATGTGTAGAAAATTTGTGTATATAAACAGAGGCGCAGCATGGAAAGAATTATTATAATACCAGCGAGAATAGAGCGATATAACGAAGAGACAGCGAGAATTGTGAGAAGACCTGCAAATAAATTTATCTTTACCGTAAAATTACGAGGGATGAAGTTGACTTAACATACCATATTCCTACAATATTTAGGCGTTATACTGGACAACAAAAGAAATTACTATGCCCACTTTACAAGAATGTCTAACAAAGTTGACAGAATAATGGGGGCCCTAAATAGGATTTTACCAAATATGAGGGGACCGAAGCATAAAAAGAGGATATTATTGGTTTCAGTAGTTACCTCAGTGGTTCTTTATGGAGCCTCTGTCTGGATCGAAGCCCTGAAAAGAAAAAAAAATGTAGCGATAATTAATAATACTTACCGAAGGTATGCTCAGTTAGTCGCGAGTGCTTATAGAACTACGTCGGGGATGGGGGCAGGGGTGGTAGCCAGTCTGCCCCCCCTGGACCTGGTTGCAGAATGTAGAGCGAATGTATATGCTAAAAAAAGAAATATTATATTAGTTGATAAGATAATTACGAGTAAGGAATTAAATAAGATAAAAAGAGAGGAAGAGCTAATATGCGGGAAAAATGGAGTCTTAGATGGACTGATTACAGGTTATCAGCACAATGGACCAGGAGACTTCTACCGGATCTGAGAGTATGGGTGGGAAGAAAGCATGGGGAAGTGAATTATTTCCTGTCACAAGTTCTAACTGGGCATGGAGCTTTTAATGTATTCCTGAAGAGAATAGGCAGAAGAAGACAGGCAGCATGTTCCTATTGCAACTATAGAGAGTATACACCCCTACATTCAATATTCTATTGTAATTATTGGGATAGGGTTAGGAATGTTAATGGTTTTGATTTCCAGAATTTAGAAGAGGAGGATAGGATTAAAACTTGAATGAAGAAACTACTAAAAAACCAAGATGGATGGGACAGGGCTTGCACGATGGTAAAGGAAATAATCGTGGAAAAGGAAAAGGACGATAGGGGTAAAGGTTTTTAGATACTGAATAGGATTATACAGGTATGTAGTAATAAATTAATTGTATATAAATGATATTGTATATAGAGATATAATTGTATCTACAGGGTGTTCGGCTACTGGTGGGCATAATTTTAGGGGGTGGTAGTTGGGGTAATTCTGAACAACTTTTTCCTTTACCAAAATGTTGGTTAAAGCTTAGTTTTTGAATTATTAAGGAAAAACACTGACCAATCAGAGCGCGAGAATAGCGCGCGCCCAGACACGGGAGCGACAGCTTCGACTATGACGGTCGATCGTGATCGTGAACAAGCGTATCGATACCACGTCGGTATAACAGAAAGCTATTAGGTGAAAGTTAAATCAAATAACGAATTAAGAAGTTAAGAATAATATTAAGTTTTTCATTATTCTTAAATAGGAGATAAAGCAATTAGTTATTGTTTATCCAGACCAAGTATTTATTTTATGCCTTCGAAAAGGAATAAAGAATACCCATGTCTGCCATGGGTACGGCTTCTGGCCATCGGGAAAACCGATCTACACAGGTAAGGCAGTATTTATATCCCTGCGAATATGACATCGTTATTATGTCTAGATGGACATGCTCAAAACGGCCGGCTAATTTCCCGAATGAACCGTTGGGAGCAGACACGTCTAGTTATTTTACACTTTTGGCACTGTAAACATTGTTGTGCCCACGTTCTATAATCTTTATTTACCGATGGCCAGACGAATCGGTCAACAACTAATTTTTGAGACGCGCGTATACCTGGGTGTGAAAGGTTGTGCAAAGAATTAAAAATGTTTCGCCTTAATGGTTTCGGAACGTAGGGTCATACAACATTATTTTCTATATCACAATAAATTTCTATATTCTGGTCAGGAAAACGGATTTTCTTTAATTTTATTGCTGTTTGGGGTTCGAAAAAATGTCGAAGCTCACAATCTGTTTTCTGTGCAGCTTCAAGAGTCTTATGATCCACAGCTTCCGTAATGGCATCAACGCGGGACAATGCATCGGCAACCTCATTCTCTAAACCCTTAATGTATTTGATATTCGTTGTAAATTGACTAATATAATCTAAATACCGAAACTGTTTGGAAGAACATTTATCTAAATTTTGTGAAAATGCATAAATTAATGGTTTATGATCACTATAGATTACAAAATCTCTACCCTGCACAGCGTACCTAAATCTTTTTACTGCCGCATAAATAGCAAGCAGCTCGCGATCTTACGCGCTGTACTTCTGTTGTGCAGAGGTTAGAGTCTTAGTGAAAAATCCTAATGGTTGTCATGCATTGTCCATGTACTGTTGTAAAACTGCCCCTATCACGAAATTAGACGCATCCACGACTAAGCGTGGCGCCAAGTACGGGGTGAGCCAATATAGTCGCGTCGGCTAAAGTACGCTTCGATTATTTGAACGCTTGTTCCGACTCCTCTGTCCAGGAAATTAACGCGTTTCCCTTTTTCGACCCTTTCAATAACACATTTAATGGACTTAAAATTCTTGCAGCTCCGGGTACAAACCGACGGTAAAAATTAATCATACCTAAGTACCTGCGGAGCTATTTTACCATTTGGGGCTTCGAAAAATTCACAATCGCGTCCACGCGTTCGTCTAAGGACTTAATTCCAGTCGCTGTAACGGTATACCCGAGAAATGCTATTTCTTTCACACCGAAAACACATTTCGCGGGATTAATTACGACGTCGTATTTGTTGAAACGTTTGAACAAGATGTCTAAATGTTCGTAATGCTGCTTCTCATCATCAGAGGCAATTAAAAAATCATCTATATACGTGAAAACAAAATCTAGACCGCGTGTAATTTCGTCTACGAACCTCTGGCACGTTTGTGCGGCATTCCGAAAACCAAACATCATGTTCTCGGCCTCGAATAGCCCGAAAGGGGCAGTGATCGCCGTTTTTTCAATATCGCCGGGTGCTACAGGTATTTGATGGTAGGCTCTTACCAAATCTATCTTCGAGAATACGTTTTTCCAGTATAAATGGTAGCCGAAATCTTCTATATGCGGGGGTGAATACCTGTCGGGTACCGTACGCGCGTTCAACGCACAGTCATCGCCACACGGTCGAAGGCTGCTGTACTTTTCGGGAACCACGTGAAGGGGTGAAGCTCAGACTCTTCGACGGCCGGATAACTCCTTGCTGTAGCATCAGGTCAAATTCTCTTTTAACCTGCTGTGGCGTCGATAAGCGGCCGCCACGTCCCTGCCATAGTTATAATTATTTAGTCTAGGTTTAAGATTGTTGGTGTGAATGAAATGGGTAAATGAGTTGTTTGCCTGAACGAGTCCGAGTGAATGCTGAGTGGTGTTTGCGAGAGGATGTTTGGATGATCGGTTCGAGTGTCGCGATGGGTGTCCGAGTTCGAGGAGTGCCTGAGAAATACGCGTGTATCGCTGAATGATTAGTTTAGAGTGAAAGCGATTCGGTTCGGAAGAAGATAGAATGATTCTGAGTTTGAATGCGTTTGGGTGCGTGGGGGTGAGGGTTGAAGGAATGAAAGTTTAGTTAGTTAGTCGCTGCATGTCGAGGAGATCGGTCGAAGACCATCTCCGGGTTCAATAAATCCGGAATTGCAGCAGGAGTACATTTGAGTCTTTTACTCCCTATCTTATACGCGACACACCCCATCCCATACTGCTTTAATCGGTCCGGTGGAAGACGGCGAGATTTGCTGTAGACAGGTGGTCCTGGCGTCGCACAGTGTGTCGTTTGGTCAATCTAGCCGGACAAAAATACTGCTTCAAAGAAATATTGATTATCTTTCGTTTTATTGGTTTTTTATTAATCAAAAACATGATATTTCATTAAATATTAATGATTATATATATTTGCTAAATTATTTAACAGTTAAATGAACATAACAATAAAATAAACATACAAAATCATTATACAAATTTTTCTATTATATTATACATTATTTACTCTATAAAACTAGTATACAAAATCTTTATTATATTTTTTAAAACATGAATATATTTTTTAATCAGAGTCACTTTCGTGTGATACGTCTTCCAAGGAACTGGAATCGATTAATGGTTCTTCCAAGTATTGTCGTATTTCTATAATTATATTTTTCCGGGCAGTTTTTGGAGAAGTACGTAAATGTGAAATAATCGGGTCTGAAGAAATTAATAATCTGTTTAATATATCTCTGTTAGTATCCATTGGGTGGTCCTTCGACAGTATACATACTAGACGGCACGAAGTGCAATATTTAGGGTCCTGACCTTATCCTAACAGGGGGTGAATATAGCCCCCAAAGTGGGGGGTGAGAATAATATTATATTTAAATGTGTAAATTGCAAAATTATATACTTTTTTTATGAGGAATCCAAGTATAAAAATGGCACTTTTTTGTATTAGGGATTTCCGTTTTAACGAGACGCGCATGCGTCAGTGCGATATGTGTAAATAAAAATGATAGATGTCAAGGTTTGTTGTCTGTAATGCCCTTTCAGATTTATATTGCTTATAAGTCTAGCTTTCGACACAAGAAGTGGGAACGTTGTATAAAGTGGTATACTGTGTTAAAAGTCTACCTATATTTTGAAATAGAATTTAAATTATATGCTAACATTTGAAAAGGTATAAAAGACTAATAAAATGCTATCTCAAAAAACGACAAGTGTAGAAATCATCCTGAATGATAGAAGATAACACTACATATACACAAATATTAATATTGGATACTGGTACAACACAATTGTCAAAAATCTCAAGCGCGGAAAAAGTGCTCGTAGAAGCAGTTGCGTCAAACTACATTTTCAGATACTATTAACAGATCATTACATATTGTTTTTTACATTAATATTGATATTTTCTTATAAAATGGACATTTTACTATCGACACATAATGTCAGTGGACATATCTGTGTAAGTTGCAAAATTGATTTTTGTCCGGCTAGATTGGCCAATCGACACACTGTGCGTCGTCTCGATGTGATGCTGCACGTTGTGTTTGACGGTCTTCCTTCCAAAAACTGGTGGTTGAGTCAGATCAGCATATTTAACCAGGAGCTGTTGAAATGCTGAATCTCCAACAATCGTTTTAATGGATGCAATGTCCGTAGTATGCTAAGAAATCCATACCCACGATTTGCGTGCTCACATCGGCGACGATGAAACGCCATTTAAAACTCCTCCGCAGCTTGAAATTTAGATCCAGCGCAATAGTGCCGTATGTTGGTATCCGTGTACCGTTAGCTACAAACAACTCATATTCGCACTTTTTCACTGGTACACGCAGGCGACTTCGGGGAAAAACGCAAATGTCGGCACCTGTATCCACCAGGAAATCGGTCTTTGTAACCTTATCGGTAACAAAGATGCGGCGGGTCGCTGGACCGTCGTTGTGTGCCGCATTCACTGACGGCTCGTCTCGTTTCCCGACGGTGGTACCCATGTACACGGAGCTTGGCATCTCGTGGACCTATTCCTGAATCGCTAGTGAGACCAGCACAATCCATGTCTGCTGGAACTTCCATCTCGGCTTCTACTACGACTTCCGCTGCGTCTGCGCCGTGGTATACGAGGACGTCCCTGCCGTTGCGTTACCTAGCTTAATTGCAAACGAAGCTGTTTTATTTCCTCGCGTAGCTCCATCACCTTACTATCTTGAGACACAGGTGCTAAATGTCCTCGTTCTGGGTGAATTTCGTGGATCCTATCCGCCATTTCCGTGAGTCTCGTAATATTCGTTTCTACTGCGGCTGCAAGCACACGCTGGGTGTTCGCGGGCAACCGATTCTTCCATAGTGTCACTATCGAAATACACCGACGGAGTCACGAGCTTCTTCAAATCCCGAAAGAATTGCGATGATGTACGATCACCGATTTCCTCGCCTTCGAGAAGTTTACGCACGCGGGTACTATCCGATTCCGTTAACCGTTCCATTAACTCTTTCTTTAAAAGTTCGTACTGTCCTGTCTCGGGCGGATCGACCACGATATCCTCAATCTGTTCGATATACTTTTTACCCAAATTCGCGATAGTGATATTAAATTTAGTCTCATCTTTCGTAATGCGCGCGAATGTAAAATGAGCCTCTAAAAGTTTGAACCACAACGCTACTTTCAAAAGCCAAAATTGTGGGATACGCAAATTTTGCGACACTACACTCACTCCATCACTTGAACTAGCGCCTGCATTACTCAACTGAGGATTCGTACCTTCGTTAGCCATTGTCACTATCCTGAGTCTACGTTTAAAACTAATCACTCGAAACAGTATTTATTATTCAGTCACGGCACCTCTTTTACCGAAATCACGTCGGGGTCACCACTTTGAGGTGATCAACGTGAATGAATATACTTGGGATGTGTTGGATAGATTTTATTTTTACAGAGCACGATGTTTTCGCGACGACGCACAGTGTGTCGTTTTGCCAATCTAGCGGGACAAAAATCAAGTTTGCAACTTACACAGATATGTCCACTGACATTATGTATCGATAGTAGAATGTCCATTTTATAAGAAAATATCAATATTAATGTAAAAAAGAATATGTAATGATCTGTTAGTATCTGAAAATGTAGTTTGACGCAACTGATTCTAGAGCACTTTTTCCGCACTTGAGATTTTTGACAATTGTGTTGTACCAGTATTGTTCGAGAAATTTCGTACTGTAAATTTCTTTTATTTAATAAACGCTGATATGCTACAATATTATGCAGCGGCTATCGGTGATGTTACAAAATAAAACTCGAAATGTACTTATACTCGCTTTGACTTACTCGTTGGAATTCTCAAAAAGGACTGCCACTTTTCGGAACCTTTGTTCGTGGCCGGCCGCGGCCCATTTTTTGCCGGTCACACGTACTTGTTTCATCGATTCCGCGTCCACCAATAATTTGGCATAATTCGCTCTACATGACCTTTTAAGGCAATAGTCGAAATAGCGATTGTTGGTGTGCGCGAATGAGTCATCCGTTCAACGGGTGGCCAGGAAGACGCGGGGCCGAGGAATGTTTCCCTATCCTTACAAAAACTTCTACTTACTTAATAAAGGCGAAAAGTGAAAAATGGCATTTTCATTTTCCAACAAGTATCCAATATTAACATTTGTGTATATGTAGTGTTATCTTCTATCATTCAGGATGATTTCAACAGTTGTTTTTTGAAATAGCATTTTATTAGTCTTTTATACCTTCCAAAATGTTAGCATATAATTTAAATTCTATTTCAAAATACAGGTAGACTTTTAACACAGTATACCACTTTATACAACGTTCCCACTTCTTATGACGAAAGCTAACTTATAAGCAATATAAACCTGAAAGGGCATTACAGACAAACCTTGACATCTATCATTTTTATTTACACATATCGCGCTGACGCATGCGCGTCTCGTTAAAACGGAAATCCCTAACACAAAAAAGTGCCATTTTTATATTTGGATTCCTCATAAAAAAAAATATATAATTTTGCAATTTACACATTTAAATATTATTCTTACCCCCCACTTTGGAGGCTATATTCACCCCCTGTTAGGGGGTGTAAGGTCAGGACCCTAAATATTGCACTTCGTGCCGTCTAGTATACTGTCGAAGGACCACCCAATTTTACACGGATTGGCACCGTAAGGAACTAACACTGGTTAATGAACAAAACAGTTTATTCGTTTGTATGATATTGTAGATGTGTGTATGAACGTATATGCTAGATTTTAACTATTTGATTGTGAGTCTGAGTACTCAGCAATGCTTTCTGAACTAAGATTTTCTAATTCTATTCTGTACTATTTCTGTACTATTCTGTCTGGTTCTATGTTTACTCTGCCGTTTTTGGCATTTTTTGCTATCTTTAAAATCTCTGTTCTCCCTTCCATTGCGCCCTTGGCATGGTACTTTTCTGGAACAGGAGTTCCTACGGGGGAAGACAGCGTTTCTTTGAAAAGTTTGGATTTTCCCAAGAACTCGTGACGCGGTTCCCGGTCTGCTGGAACCGTTACTTTTCAGGTCCAAGATGTCCATTGACCTTCGAGTCCTCGAAGTTTATGACATGGCCTGTGCCGCTGAAGCCGAAAAAATCAATAAATGAATGCATGACCATCAATGCCTTTGCTAAAACTAAAATGTCACGTACCATCGTAGTACTGGCACACAGATGGTATGGATAATAAACTATGGAATTCATGTGGTGTGTGTGTGTATTAATGCATGTATTATGTAGCTGTATGTGTGGTATGAATGCATATTATGAATAAAGCTTGTGTGAATAATATGAATGAAGCTTAACCGTGAATATTAATACAAGTTATACAAGATTGTCTTTTGCTGTTGCTATCTGCATGTTTTCGAAGCAACGATTGGCATTGCTTTGAGAGAATTCAAGAGACGAAGACGTTAAACATTGTAATTTCATTTTTGTGAATTTCTAATTGAACTTCTATATATTAATAAATCTTAATAATTATTCTAATAATAATAATTATTCTACATTCAAAAGTAGCCAATTTTTTCCATCATGTCGTAAACCTCGCCTGTATGAAACTCTAACATCCCCCTAACATGAATGTCGGCAGTTAACAAAAAATACGTGTCAAATATTTTTTCGAGAACTACATTATACATTATACAAGTTTCATAAAAATTGAAAATTATCATTTCGGGATGGTCCCTTGTGAGTCTTTCAGAGTTTTTAGCTATTGAATATTCGCATTCGTTTTATACCTGTGGAATTTCCTACTCCACGTTGCAATTAGCCTGGACTTGGTTCAGTATATGACACTACACTAAAATGACCAGCAGAAAGTTAGTTTTCCGTATACCAACAACTCTGAGGACAAGGGGCGGAAATTTTGGAAGTATAAGAACGTCTGTTTTTCCACGAACGTGGTTCATTTGTGTCAGACGTTTTCAGAGTGCGAGTCATAGTAAGTTTCTTTTAAATTCAGAGCCTTGTAATTGATTTTACCTATTAATTTTCATAATGGCGTTCCACATTACGCGACAATCGATTTTTGACGTATGGATTGTGAATTCGAAAAACTCAAAAGTCAGTACCGCTGTCGAATATATATTAAAACAGTTGAGTTATTGTGCGTTGACAGATGAAGCTATAAAAAGTATAAAGATGACAATTAGAAGTGTTTGTAAAAAAATTCAACAGAGGTATGTAAACATTCTTTTTAATTGAAAACTATGTGTATTAGAATTAATAATTACGAACTTTAAGAAAATTTGGCTGTTGTTCAATCACGGTCGTTCGTTTTCATTGGTATTATATTATTTACCTATATTCATTTTTATAGATGGGATAAAGCGGGCCATAATCAAGCTAGGTTTCTAGCCTCAAATTCCTCGTGGCTTCAAGAAAATCTTGTATTTTCAACTATCGTTATTGAAGCCTTACCCAGTACTTCTCAAGGCGCAAGTGGTTCATATTCTAAGCGTGGAAGACCTCAAAAAGATTTTCAATCTTCTACCACCAAAACCAAAATGCGAAAAATAAAAGACTTACAAGGGACATCACCCAATTGATACACGTCGATTTTAATGAAATTTTAATATGTTATAGAACTCAACAAAATATTTGACACGTATTTTTTTTATCGGCAAACATCCACTTTGAGGTGGTGAAAATAGCCCTTAAAGTTGGGGTTGAAAAAGCTATTTTCGCAAATATCTCGGGAACTAATAGACCTAGACAGAAAATTCAAATGCAAAATTTTCTGTTTTTGAAGACCAATAATATGGCGTAATTGAATTTTTGAAAAATTAGTTTGTTTAAACAATATGTTAAAAATTAACATTATTTTGCAAATTTTGTTAATAAAACGTTGAACTATTTTGATCAAATTTCACATACGTAAACTACGTGTCCAAAGACAAAATACGGATAAATTGGAATTTTTAATTTCTCTCATGCAAAAAATATTACTATGGTTCGAGATATACGTACATTTTAAACCTTCTGTTCGGTGCACGACTGATTTCTATATATAGTATTCTGGAAATCGTATTACATTACATTTTTTATACTATTTTATTCACAAAAACAATTCGAAAGTCCATAGATGCCTCTATAAAACATGGGACAAGAGTCAGGTATCCCGTTTGTTCCACGCGTACTGGTGATAGTACTTGATGTACGGAAGATCTAAACGCGTAACTTGTACTTGTGTGTAGTGTAATATCTTCATGATAATTTAGAGTACGTGCAATTAAAGGAGTTATATCTGTTCATTAAGAATTGCCTCACGATTGTAAAAAATATACATAGTATCTCTGAAAATATTATATTTTTTTATAATTTCGAAAATTATGACTTTTATTTCGAAATGATCTTTTAAACTATTATAAACGGTAGTAAATGTAAAAAATGTGACGAGGTTATGTATTATGAAATTGAAACGTATTGTATCAGTATTTGTCAGCGCATATCTTGCAAAAGTGACATGGTTTCAATTTGATTGAAATTAAAGTCAACGGGATTATCAAAATATTCCGGCCTGCTATTGATGTAACCACACCGAAACCATGCGTACTTAAACAGTTTTTTATACCTAGGTGCGGATATTTGATTATGAATTAAAGAGCGCATCTTGATAATTGTGTTCCGTGCGTGTAAATTAATTTGTAAATCTAACGTAGGTACAAGGTTTAATATTTTATGCGCGAAATTTTATCATATTCTACAACCATATACGTCCAAAGCTTGTGTCAATCCAGTAGTGTTTTTTGCAATGCCTAAAACTGTCAGTGTTTACTTGGTGGGGTGATATTTCTTATCAAATTTTGATCATATCCTGTCCATGAGTCCAGTAATAAGATGCTCTTTTCGGACGAATTTGGAAAAAATACTGTTTCTAACCGTTGTTTGAAAAGATCTTCGTTTAATTTATCTGATGCCGATACTCCGATAACAACATTAGATGCCGTCCATCTACTTCCATTTCAATTTTAAGATAGATATCCTAAATACACTTTTTACATTTACTATTATTTCTCAATAGTTCAGAATACCATTTCAACATAAAAATTACCGTTCTGGAAATTATAAAAAAATAAGATATTTTCAGAGTTACTATATTTTTTACAGACGTGGCACAGTACTCAAAGAACAGATACAATCCTTTAATTGCATAATCTAAATTAACTATAAAGTCATTACACTTTACGCACGTATAATTTACACGGTTAGGTCTTCCGTGCGTCAAATACTGCCACCAGTACGCGCCCACAACGCGGAGCAAACGGGATACCTGACTTGGGCCCCATGTTTTATAGAGGCACCTACGGACCTTCAAATTCTTTTTTTGAATAAATTAGTATAAAAAATGTAATATAATACGATTTCCAGAATATTGTATATAGAAATCAGTCATGCACCGAACGGAAGGTATAAAATGTACGTATAATTCCAAGGATAGTAATTTTTTTTGCATGAGAGAAATTAAAAATTCCAATTTATTCGTATTTTTCTTTGGACCCATAGTTTACGTATGTGAAATTTGATCAAAATAGTTCAACGTTTTATTAAAAAAATTTGCAAAATAATGTTAATTTTTAACATATTGTTTAAACAAACTAATTTTTCAAAAATTCAATTACGCCATATTATTGGTCTTCAAAAACAGAAAATTTTGCATTTTGAATTTTCTGTCTAGGTCTATTAGTTCCCGAGATATTTGCGAAAATAGCTTTTTCAACCCCAACTTTAAGGGCTATTTTCACTACCTCAAAGTGAATGTTTGCCGATAAAAAAAATACGTGTCAAATATTTTTTTGAGTTCTATAACATATTAAAATTTCATTAAAATCGGCGTGTATCAATTGGGTGATGTCCCTTGTTAGTCCAATTTACAAATCAAGAAGAGTTGTTTATAGCCAGCGAAGTACATCTCCCGAAAGCAGGGAAGAGAGACTCTACGAGTATTTTTAAAGAGCTTTCTATAGCATCCCCTAAAAGAGGTACAGTAATAAAGAAGGCACGTTATTTATTTATTGAAAAGGCAGAACAGTTATCTGCCAATCAAACACTAGCATTGATGATTGATGCCAATTTATCAACACATCAATATAAAATATTACGTCAGCAGGCTAAGAATATGAATTGCAAATTATATCCATCTTATTACCAAGTGAAAGCAGCGAAACAATTATGTTATCCTTTAGGAATTGAGATCACAGAAATTTCAGCTGAAATACCACTGGAATCAATTATTGATCACACCGTGACACGATTATGTGAGTCATTAAAAGAGGGTGTAGAAACTTTCCAGGAAAATAGTAATTTAAATATAATTATGAAGTGGGGCTGCGATGGTGCAGAATAGAAACGGTACCGACAAACATTTGAAAAACCACATCACACAGACGAAAATTTATTCAGCATTTCCATAGTACCACTACAAATTTACGGTAATATTAACGAATGTAAGAAAATTATTTGGCATAATCCTGTACCTTCATCAACCAGATATTGTCGGCCCTTAAAATTCATTTTTGCCAAAGAAACAACAAATACAATAATTACTGAAGTTAAAAAAATTGAAAATCAAATAGAAACACTTTCGCCCACAAAACTAATTACAGTAGTGATTCGTAATAAGCAACTCGCTCGGGTCTGGCCAGTTGCTTGTTACGAATCAGGTATACTATTCGGCTTGCCTTTGTTCCCGAGCGCGACGACGGAGACCGCGTACAAAAAACAGTGGGTTGGGTGTCGCGGTACTATAAAGTGATCGGTCGAGCAGCGATGTTATTCTTTAGGCAAGGACAGAACATAACATGCTTTCTCTTTTTAATATTAGTAAAATTTCATGAATGACTATGTATCGCTATGTATCAGAGTGAGAAAACAATATACATGTTCTGTCCTCTTTCCACTACACTGTTCGGTCAACCGTGAAAATTTATGACTTCTTCGGTTTCACGGACCTCTCACTTTTTCTCGGATCTCTCACTCAGCGGCCGACTTCAAATAAAGAAGGAGGGATAGAAATTTGCTTGTTACGAATCACAAAACTGTTGCTTGTTACGAATCAATACTGTATTAATAGTACAGAAGTTTTTATAAAGGCAATATTAGTTTTTTGCATGATAGATGGGAAAGTATGCAATGCTGTATCGTCATGTGCATCAACACAAACTTGTTACCTATGCGGAGCGAAACCCAGTGAAATGAACAATACAACCATTATCGCACAGAAATCGGTGGATCCAAATTTTCTTTCATTTGGATTATCACCCTTACATGCGTGGATCCGATTTTTCGAGTGCATGCTGCACATCTCGTACAGGCTCGAGATAAAATCATGGCAAGTACGTGGTACTGAAAATAAAAACGTATTTGCCCAGAAAAAGAAAATAGTCCAAGAACGATTTAGAAATGAGTTAGGATTATTAGTAGATGTACCGATGCAACAAACCGGCAATACAAACAATGGCAATACGGCTCGCAAATTTTTTAGAAATGTTGATAAATCAGCCGAAATAACTGGCATCAATATTGATTTAATTAAACACTTCCGTATTATATTAGAATGTTTAAATTCCAATTATAAAATAAATATAAATAGATTTTATGAATATATTATAGAAACGCGTGAATTATATTTTAAACACTACTCATGGTATATAATGCCAGTTACTGTACATAAAATATTATTTCATGTAAAACACATAATTACCACTGCTATTCTTCCGATAGGACAGTTTTCGGAAGAAGCTCAAAAAGCTCGAAATAAAGACAATAAAAAATACAGAGAATTATTTACTAGAAAAACTTCAAGAATGGATACTAACAGGCATTTGTTAAACAGATTATTAATTTCTTCAGACCCACTTATTTCACATTTACGTACTTCTCCAAAAACTGTCCGGAAAAATATAATAATAGAAATACGACAATTCTTAGAAGAACCATTAATCGATTCCAGTTCCTCGGAAGACGTATCACACGAAAGCAACTCTGATTAAAAACTATATTCATGTTTTAAAAAATATAATAAAGATTTTGTATACTAGTTTTATAGAATAAATAATGTATAATATAATATAAAAATTTGTATAATGATTTTGTATGTTTATTTTATTGTTATGTTCATTTAACTGTTAAATAATTTAGCAAATATACAGTGGGGGACAAAAGTATTCGTACACTTGAAATATAGAAATAAAAAGAACAATATTTTCTATATTATTAAGTATATTTAATCATATATAACTGTATATTATACATAATACTTACAGCAACAAATGACCTAAAACTGAAGGCAATAATATCATGTAGTAACTTGAAATCACTTGAAATTCACGAGTCCGTAAGAAAACGCCGGGACAAGAGTATTCGTACATTATCATTTATGTTGATAAATCCAACAGTTGCAGTGGCATCAGGACATTCTGATCAATGTAACCATTACATTAGTAGATGTTATGTTAGTTTAGTCAGTAGTAATCGTGGCGAGTACACTTTAACACTAATATTTGCAATATAGGGAAAAAATGCAATGAAACAACATTGGAAGAAAGAAAAATTGTTATACGCTTACATGAAGAAAGTAAATCATATAGAAATATATCAGAAATACTAAAAAGAAGTCGATCGACTGAACAAAGTATTATAAACAAGTATAAAAGAGAAGGAATATTACGAAATAAAGAAAGAACCGATAGAGCCCGAAAATTAACTACGAGAGTAGGGCGCAAAATCGTCCGAACTATTACAAAAAAACCAGATACCAGTGCATCTGAAATTGCATCGCACCTTAAAGAATATATGCTGAAGGAAGTTCACCCTAAAATAGTATGAAGAGTGCTGCATCGGGCCGAATATAACAGTATAGTTGCGAGGAAAAAACCACTCATAAGCAAAGTAAACAAAAAAAGAGATTAGAATTTGCAGAACAATACATAAATGCCAATGACGACTTCTGGAAAAACGTAGTATTTTCCGACGAGTCAAAATTTGTCAGATGTATGTCAAAAATACGACGGAAAGCTAATACTGAATTGGATTTCAAAAATATGCAACCGACGCCGAAACACGGAGGTGGAAGTGTGATGGTGTGAGGATGTATTGCTGCGTCTGGAGTCGGCAATTTAGTGATAATAGATAAAATAATGGATAAACATTTATATTTAAATATTTTAAAAGAAAATTTACAAAATAGTGCAAATAAATTAGGCATTGGGAAAATATTTTACTTTCAGCAGGACTGTGATTCGAAACATACAGCCTATATAGTACGTTACTGGTTGTTATACCATACTCCCCACAGGTTAGAAACTCCTCCACAATCGCCTCCCTTAAATCTTATCGAACATGTATGGGCGAAACCAGAAAAAAAGTATGAAAACATGATGTAACGTCAAAAGAACACTTGAAAAAAATATTAAAAAGAAAATGGTGTAATATAGAACCTGACTTCGTTAAAAGTTTGGTGTTGTCAATGCCCGATAGATTACGTGAAGTGATTCGCCGCAAGGGTTATCATACAAAATATTAATTTATAAAATTCCCGCAAAAATAATTGTAGCAATAATTAAGTGTACGAATACTTTTGTCCCAGCGATTTTTTACCGTCTCGTGAATTTCAAGTCATTTCAAGTTACTACATGATGTTATTGCCTTCGGTTTTGGGTCATTTATTGCTCTAAGTGTAATGTTTAGTATACAGCTACATATGATTAAATATACTTAATAATATAGAAAATATTGTTCTTTTTATTTCTATATTTCAAGTGTACGAATACTTTTGTCCCCCACTGTATATGAGTAGCTGAGAGCTCTCGTTTTGATGTCTTAGCCTTTCTTGGCGCTGAGCATAGCACTCTCCTGACGGAGTTTCAGATACAAGACCGCTTGAATGGGGAACCTGCTGTTCGCTAGCTACTAGAACGACCCAGCGATTAGGTATCCATATGGCGTATACCCGCTTTCCAATAAAGAATTAAGAACAGTTTCGGCTCTGACCGGCGAAAACTGTTCCGGATTATACTTATCTGAAGACTTCTAGCTTGCTCGACTTCGAAAACTGTTCTGCACCCTAGGCGGGTTTCGTTCGGCCTTTTATACTCGAAGTCCTTTTACTTTTCAAGGCTCTGGAAAACTACCCCTATGTTCGACGTGTATAATTTTGCGTACAATTTTACATACAATTTTATATATAATTCTTAATTAAACGTTAATTAACGAAGTAAATCATTTTCTAACATCGTCAATAGTGTCTTCTGAATAGTAGTTAATGTTTTTAATACGAAAATAATAATTTAATACCATATTAAACGAAAAACATATTCGCTGTCTTTTTCTACATATTACGCACGAATTTCTACAAGGACTTGAACTATATGTCGAAGCATACGATGCTTCGGAATATTCCATAGAATACTATTACAATTTATTATTTATCTAGATTAATAAAATAATATCTGACTTCGAGTATTGATAATTTAACTTAACATATCATTAGCTAACTTTATATGTATATTGATTGATTTGATTAGTTAATAATTCTAATGTCTAATAATATCGTTAATTGAAAATATATATTCTGTCTCTCTTTAGAGATTGTGCGCCAATTCTAAGAAATCCTGGCCTAGCGTCGTAGCACGTAGCACGTAGCGTTTCGGAATATTCCGTACGAAACATTTACAATGTATTATTTACTCAAATAAAATAACATCCGAATTTGGTTATTAATGACTCAGCTTAACATATATAATTAACAAACATAAATATAAAATAATTTTTATATGTAATAGCATTGTTAATGGAAAAATATATATTCTATCCTTGTCTAATATAGCGTACACTTTCTACGAGGTCCTGAGCTAGAGTCGCAGCGCGTGGAATATTCCATACAAAATCTTTATAACACATTATTTATTTATTTAAATTAAAAAAATAATAAATGAATATGATAATTAATAATTAAACTTAACATTTTAATTAATTAACTCATATATTTGCTAAACCTAATAATCACATAATATTCGCAAATCAAAAATATATACAGGGTGTCACTTGCAACGCTACTCGCGATTTTTCTCCCACTTGCAGTTACTTTACAAAAAAAAGTGTGGAATAATATTTGTAGGGTATGAAGTGCACAATAAATGTTAGCAAAGCAAATTTCGAAAACAGTTTGTTTTCTTGGCAAAGTCAAGCTTACCTTGAGTTTTTTAAATAGAAACATACATTTTTTTTTATTCATAGCTTTAGAGGGCATCGAGACGAATTCAAAACACATATTACATGAACTTTTTTTTGTAAGGTGGCTGCAAGTGGGAGAAAAATCGTGAGTAGCGTTATAGGTAACACCCTGTATAGGGTGGTTCACAGGGTGGTTCACCACATTTTGCCATCTAGATTTACGTCATTATTATTACTCATAGCAAACAATGTTTCAGATGAAGTTGAATGGTTTTGAGAGGGGCACATTCTGATGGTATATTTTTTTTTTTGTAGGTGGACGTGTAAAGGAGATATGAAGGTCATTAATGGTTTTTTAAATGGAATCATATATTTTTTATTGCATCAGCTGATGCTCCTTCATATTCTTTACAAAAAAGTATTAATCTATTTATGTAAAAAAATCATTAGTTTAGGAGCTAAACCCGACCGTTCTCGCCGACTCCCGACCAACCTATCCAACCACAAGTAAGTATGATCGTAATTATATCGTGTTTGGTGTCATTTTAATCCGAAAAACGAGACAAATACGATGGTAAAAGTTCCATTGACGAAAAACCAAAAATAAAGAATTTTGATTTTTGAATTTAAAAGACAGAACACGCACGAGTCTTTCATGTTTGCCGAACGCTTCAACCTTTTGTCTCTCTTTCTTTTCCATTCGTCGTCCTCTTTTACGTTAAAAACTTTAATCACTCGTTACACACGCAATTGTTAACGTAATTATATCATGTTTCGTGTCATTTTAATCAGGAAAACTAGACGAATACGACAGTAAAAGTTTCATGAAAAAATAGTAAGTAATAAGAAAGTTGCAGTCTTTTCCTTTGCTTGCACTAGTATGTGTCTCACTGATATTCGATCCTCGTCGTTTCGGCGACCGATGTTTAACGCTTGACTGATTCCGAGCCCCCCAGTAGTGGGGATAAAATTTTAACATTTACGGTAGAGATCTTGTTCACATTTACAGAGAGAATACTGTAGTGTGATACTTTTCAATATAATTTTAATAACAAAAGTTACTTTTTAACATGTATTATTGCAAATACGATTATTTTTTACCTCTAATGATATGTTATTTCTTTTTTGCATGTTTCAATTTATTTTCGACGAATTAAACAGCTGTTTCCAAGTGTGTTGTATTTATTAAACGTAAAAAGAACCGCGTTTACAAATGAGAAACACATTACTTTCGGTTGCTCCGATTTATTGAACACGTACTCGAGATTCATTTCGAATGAGTAATTAAGTCTTCAAAAGTTATTATTCAAGGATTTTGGGATATATATTGTTACAACAAATACACTACTCAAAAGAATTAAGGGAACAGAAAAATTCCTTAAATTTTTAGGTCATATTCAAATTGCTCTGCCTCCGCTAAACGTCATCGTAGCGAACAACTAGGATAGTCATTTTGAAGCATCAAGTCTCTAATTTTTAACACTTTATCTCTATATTTTTGTTTATCATTTTTTATTAATGAAACAATTGAAAAATCGCGATGGAAAAATTTTCGAACATTTTTTTCTTTATTAAAAGTTTCTACAGTCGCAGGAAAATTTTTTTTATTAATGGCTCTTCGGGATTATTTTTCCTTGTTTCTTCCCCTATAATTTGCACTTTGATGGGGTTCGTTTCGATGATTGGTTGCAATGTTACCAGCTACTAAAGCCAAAATGACACTTTTTGCTTTGACAGTCTTTATCTCATGAACCCACGATCGAACAGAAATTATAAGGGCTGTTCTGGAAACCTAAGAGTATACCCTCCAAGATAGGTATATCAGTTATTGATTAAATATTTTTCTTTGATGTGTGACATTGATGTAAAGAAACGTCAAAAAATGGCGTTTTTTCCCTAAATTACAAAAGTTACAATATCTTTGTAAATATCCATCACAAAGATTAAGCCTAGGAAGTTTTTTTAAACTTATACTGTTCACAAAAAGTGTGCAAAGTTTTATATCGCTCTGATCCTTTGTTCCCTATGGCCCGAATGATCAAACTTTGAAATTTGTGTGTAAAAGTTAAAGGAACATCATTATTATTTCTAACCTTCGCTAATCCGTTTATTGGGTCAAAAAATTTGTTCCTCTACATTTACCCGTACAATTGCTGAATTTTTTTTTTAATTTTGGTTTGAAAAAAAATGTAAACAAATTTTTTGCTGTCCACTATCAGCATTAGAATTGCCTAAAGTGTACTCACACACAAAATGAAGTGTAAATCAATCCATGCAACTTCTATGTGGTATAAGTTCGCGGCTGGCGGCTTCGCGTGACGCGGCTTGCCTCTCGCTCCGCTAAGCAGCCTATAATCTCTCGCGTCTCGATACAATTCGATTATTCTAGATCATTTCGCTTTTCTAGAATATTCGCGACGCTATATAATATTCCGATCTATTCTTTACCATTACTATGGAATTTCTAATAGATTCTATATCTGATTTTCAACGAATAATTTACTTTATTCGCTCGCGTTTTACATAATTTTCTTGTACGCTACATATTTTATCACAAATCTTAGCTGAAATAATGAAAATTATTGAAAAATCTGTCTCAGACAATTCGAACGTAATAGTAAACTAAAATGATCAGATTATTTTAGATCCTATTTCCATGGATATATTTTTTTAACTCCTACAGATAAAATTGTTAAATCTATAAATTTCACAAATGAACATGTAAATTGTTGAGCGACTCGGTTGACTCCGTCTTCTATGGAATGGGGCGATGAGATCCTGCGATGAGATGTGACAAGCGTGTAACATATTCTGAATAAATATTTCATTGGAATCTCCTCTTTTACTCAAACTACCGTAACATAAATCAGCATACAAATGAACATTTGTATATAAATATCAGCATATAAATAATACAAGTTCACTGACTGAGTTTATAAACTTAAAAGGAGAAAGTCAATCAGATTTGTGAAAATATTTTTATAAAAATTATTTTATATATTATTGATATAGTAAAATACTTATTTTCAAATTTATTTATTAAAAAAGTTCTGACAGTGATGAAATTATCTAAAAAATTTTAAAAGAAAATATACAAAAATCTAACTCTATCCTGAAAGAACTACCAACCAATACTAAAGTAGATAAGAAAAATAATGAAATGAATGATCAAATATCAAGGGAATTTAAAAGCAGGAAAGATTCTATCTCTCTTACCTAACAAAAAAAAGTGCAAAATTGGAAAAATCTGGTAAACAAAAACTACCTGCCATTAGGACGTCAGATGATTAGTCGAAAATGCAAAAGGAAAAACAAAATAAACAAAGGGTAAAAAAAGAGAAAATTGCAAAAAAAGTTGTTACAAGAAGAGAAAAAGAGATTATCTGATGAAAAAAACTGCAGACAAAAATAACTGAAATACAACAAAAAAATACAAGAAAGTGGTAGAAACTTATTTCATAAATCATAACGAACATGCCGACTTTCTCTACCGTACCGTCCTTTTTTTGTTTCCTTTACATTATTATCCACTAGGGTGGCCCTTAGCTATAGAACTCGATTTTTTTTCTCGATTTTTTTATGGTCTCATCCCCTAAAATTTTTACACTTGGTGAAAAAATGATAATGTCAAAATTTCAGCATGATTGGATAACAGGAACCCGTGCCGCAATCGAGTTGAATTTTTCAAATTTGTAGAATTTCATGTTAACGTCGAATATGTTTATAGTCTTTTATTTTGAAAGTATCAGTGAATATTTTGTAATAAAAATATCAATTTTTACGCGTGTAATACTAGCATTTGCATTTAGCTTTCAACAATACACACAGAATTCGTAGCGTTTGATCCATCGGATAATGTGACTGCTAGGTAACTGAGAGCTGTATACAATTTGTGCAAAAATTGATAAATTTTCTAAAAATCCCGATTGCATTATAAAAGAATTTCTTTTAAAATCGTTATAAACAAAATATTCTTTATTAAAATTTAAGTTATATCTTATATAATGAATAAATTAGCCTATTATTAAATTGTACGTAGTTCTTAATATATATTCTGTGTCAATGTAGATTTGCGTACATTGGGATAAAGGCTTTTATAATTCTCAATTACTTGTAAAATGTATTGTGTTTCTTCTTCATTTTTGGTCAGTAGATTATTATATTCAGATATAAGTTTAACACCACGTTCAGTGGTATCGTTTACGACTTTTAAATTTCTTGCAATTTGTAAACCTTTTTGATAAGAAATATCATTTTTTCACAATGAAGGGTCTTTTTCTAAAAAATCTGCAAGTATATTGTATCTGTTAAAGTTTTTTTAGATTCAATAGAATTGAAACTTAGAGTTAAAAACTACATTTTCCGGAAGTATTAAAAGTTTCTTGACTCTGTTACTAGATTAGTAATACGCAAATTTTCCGGCCAGAGAACGTGGCATTATTCTTTTTCGATGAAGTAGTGCCGTTGAACACTAAAAGGAAAATGATCGAGGCCCTCATAGATAACAATACGGTACATACACTAAAAAGACTATTAATATTTCCAGAAAATATACAAAATTATGTAAATATGAACATTGATAGCTCCAATTCTATTGAATGTAAAAAAGTTTACCGGATACAATATACTTGCAGATTTTTCAGAAAAAGACCCTTCATTGTAGAACAATGATATTTTACATCAAAAAGGTTTAAAAATTGTAACAAATTTAAATGATACCGCTGAACGTGGTGTTAAACTTATGTCTGAATATAATAACTTATTGACCAAAAATGAAGAAGAAACACAATACATTTTACAAGTAATTAGGAATTATAAAAGCCTTTACTCTGATGTAAGCAAATCTACATTAACAAAGAATATATATCAAAGACTACGTATAATTTAATAATAGGCTAATTTATTCATTATATAAGATATAACTTAAATTTTAATAAAGGATATTTTGTTTATAACGATTATAAAAGAAATTCATTTATAATACAATCAGGATTTTTAGAAAATTTATCAACTTTTGCACAAATTGTATACAGCCCCCAATTACCTAGCAGTCACATTATCCGGTGCATCAAACGCTACGTTACATATCAAGTTTAACGCTAAAATTTAATAATTTTGTATATATTGTTGAAAGCGAAATCCAAATGCTAGTATAACACGTGTAAAGAATTATATTTTCATTACAAAATAATCACTGATACTTTTAAAATAAAAGGTTACCAATATTTCGGACGATAACCTAAAATCGTGCAAATTTCAAAACTTCAACTCGATTGCGGCACGGGTTCCTCTTATCCAATCATGCTGAAATTTTGACATTATCATTTTTTCAACAAATGCAAAAATTTTAAGGGGTGAGACCAAAAAAAATCGGAAGTCGAAAAATAAGGGCCACCCTATTGTCCACTGGTTCGAACTTTCCTGTTTGTTTTATATCACCTAAACATGCCTCTCTTAGAATTTCTGTTAGGTTCAGGATTTTCCAAGGGCCCATTAAATGACTTTCCTCTACATCCTAACTTTCCACTCCTTTATTAAACCACATCTCTTCTCACATTAGCCAATGACTTTTGTAACTCCCACATCCTTATCCTCGAGAACAACTAATAGTTTCTTTTCCAAAGTTTATGTTTTTCTTGTCAGCACCGTTTTTCATCAGATTTTATTCTGAACTCACAGTGCGAACATATTTTTTACAAGTAAAGATGAAGGATTAACTCTGTATTTTGTTGCGTAATAAACGTTTTATTGTTACCAACTCGAGTTAATCCCAATTCGGGAGTCCAACACTTAAATGCCTTATAAATGTAATTAATATTACAAATGTTATAAAGATTGATAAAGATTATTACTAAATTAATTATTTATTTTTGAACATTTAAATGTTAATTCGTTGTATTTATTTATACGCTCATTTGTGATGATTCAAACGTTAAATATAAAGTAGAATTTCAGATATAGAAAAATAAAAATTGTTTTGGCATTTATATATTTAGTTATTTATTTATTACATCTAAATATATCCAATGTACTAAAAATATTTATTTTTATAATTTATATAATATTAGAATTTCTTTTATATGGCAAGTTATGCCTGTTACATAAATTGGTATATTAATTATTAAATACAGGTACTCACTATAAAATAGTGTTTAATAATACAAGCATATTGTCATAGATTTTTATAAATAATTATTTTTGTTTGCTACAAATATAACATTTCTTTCAGCTACTATGTTTTCAGGAAGGATCAGTCCGCCAAATAATAATATATATATTTTAAAAATAAAAATGATTTTAATTATTTAAATTTAAAGATAGTTTACAAGTACCAAGGGAAACCTTTTATTAATAGATACTTTTACCGTATAAAGAATAAAAAATTTATATTACGTTATACAACCATAAAAATTACATATGTTATATATGTATGTATACGTATACAATTTTTTTTTTAAGTTATTTAATGTATAATATAAAAAATGAATACAATAAATTTACTTCATTACATTCAATTTTGTAGAAAATATCAAACTATAATTTTGCAGAAATAGTAAAATTATAAAACTATAGTACAAAATTATAATAAACGTTTGTTACTAATTTTTACATAAAACTGTTTGCAGTTATTTGTTTCTGGAAATGTCTTTATTATAAAAACATATTCATTATAACCATTTTTTTATTTTATAATAATATTTTGTAATAAATAAATTTGTATAGCTTCTGAGGTGATTTGCCATTGTCAATTTCATATGAAACATAAAATAAATTCGTCTACAAATATTAAAGATGATTACAGGACTTTTTAATATTGGAAGTGTTATTGATCTAATGTGACTATGTACCAAATTTACCAACATCATAACTGACACTAACATACATACTAGTTTCTTCCACAGCACTTTTTATTTTTTCATTGTATAGTGAGCTCATTGTTTCTTTCATCACTCAGATTACAGAAACCAAATTATCATTGTATGAAGTTTTTTGCAGAACTTAAAGTTGTACCTTTATCTTTTTCAATATTGCATGTTTCAATAAGTATATTGATACTGTACTAATAAAATGTATTACTGTAATCAATACTTAAATTGTAATGTAAACTTATCATTGCTTCCATCGATGGCTATGAAATATGAAAAAAAGGTTTCTAAGTACATCTTGATTAAATCTTGTAGTCATAATGTATGAAATTTCGAAATTATAGTCATATTTTCATATAAGGAAATAATGGCAGATAGGATGTATTTGTCGGAATGACACCTTTCTGAACATGTAAAAGCAAAATGATGATTACCTACTCTGATACATTTCATAGTACCTATCATTTCATTTAAAATGGAATTTTGATATTCCAAATCGAGACCATACCTATAGCATTCTCTGTTAGATCCACATTTGTGCTTATTATTCAAATATTATATCAATTATTCACAAATTTTTGTAAATCAATACAATCTTCATAATCTTAACATTTTTTACTTTCTTAGACTAAATAACCGTTAATATTACAGGATTTTCTAGCTTTGATAGTACTGTTGAAGCACAATTGCATAAAAAAAGAAATTTATTACCTTATTATTTTTATCTTTTTTAATATTACGTCTCAATAAGCATATTGATCCTATACTAATAAAATGTATTCCTCTAATCGATGTTTAAATTGTAATGCGGATGGTTTATCATGACTTTTATCCTTCCATCCATGGCTCTGAAATAGGAAAAGAAGTTCCCGAATACATCTTGATTATGTCTTGTAATTGTAATGTGTGAAATATAAAAATTATGCTCATATTTTTGTTTCATACCAGGAAGTAATTATTAATAGGATGTATTTGTCAGAATGACAACTTCTGAAACCATAAGACTAAATGGTGATTACCTACTCTGATACGTTTTATAGTACGTATCATTTTATTTAAAACACAATTTTGATATTCCAGATCAAAACCATACCTATAGTATTCTATTTTAGATCCACATTTGTGTTTATTATTCAAATATCAAACCAATTCATAAATTTTTGAAAATCAACTCAATTTTCATAGTCTTAACATTTTTTACTTCCTTTGACTAAATAATCATTTGAATCACAAAATCTTATAGTATCGATAGTATTATTGGAAAACAAATGCACAGCAAGAAAAATTTATTATCTTTCCACAACTCTTACATGCAGATATTTGGGTTCGAGCTTATATGCTATTTTTATATTATTTTTATTTAGAATAACTAATCTTTTTTAATATTTTTTGTAGTTAACTTATTATTTATTGTGGATGTATTATCTATATAGAAATTTCTAATACGTTTTAGTAAATGTAGAGCATTAACAAAAATAAACACTTTCAAAGAATTGTTTTTAGTATAAGCAAAAGAATCTGGACTATTTTGTATACCAACATTGAACAAACTTCAAATTTTAGTATTCGATAACCATAACAATTTTTTATATTTAAAATAATTTTTCTTGCAAAGCTATTTATTTATCTAATTCCTCATTAACTTTTATATCTTTAAATTCCACCTCAACACTTTTATGATATAATGATAAAATTGTAAATAACAGGTTTAACTATAATTACGATGATTACACATAATTAGACTTATACATTTTACCTTTAGTTTGCGAATACTTATGTCATTCAAATGATCAGTTAAAAAAGTTACATTTGTAATACAAATTAAAAAATTGAGGTAATTATAATTTCAAACATCTAAGAAATATTTTTCAACGTTTATGTATTTAAAGAACATAATAGTTGTTCTATCAGTAATTGTTTTAATGATTTTTCAATAAAAAATCTATAAAACTGATCTACTAGCAAAGCTTTAAGAGATCTATTTCAATTTCTATAAACCAATTCAGTATATATTTCTTATTATCTTGTAAAAAGCATGATTAAACTTTACTTTGGGGCACACAAAATTATTTACTGTTTTTTACCATTTAATAGGTTTTAATGCCTAGAATACAAGAATGCAAGTTTTAATGTTAAAAGTTATAGGTATATCTATTTCAGCATTTTTAGTCTGACATGTGAATGTGACTATAATTTAAATAGGCTATATTTGTGATCGGTAAAATGATTCGACAATGACGTTTATTAAAAAAAAAAACAAGCTAACATCTGCTTATAACTACCGATCGGAAAAACATATTTACCATGTTAATGACATTCTCTACCTAACCTACCAACATGGAGCATGGAAAAAAGACAATATGACGTTGCAGTAGCCAATCAAATACGCCAAAAGTGCTCAAATTGACATACGCATAACTTTTTAACCGCCGAATTCCTAACATTAAAACTTACATTTTTGTATTCTATGCATCGAAAACTATTGAATAGTAAAAAAAAGTCAATAATTTTGTGTGTCCTAAAATAAAGTTTAGCCAAAAATGCAAGTAAAATAAAAATTAAAAATTAAAATAGATTTGATACAAAAATATAATTAAAACAAACATTGTTTTATAGGATCAAAAACTTATACGATTATTTAAAGTACTTACAAATTATTTATTATAGGTTCTCGACTTTCTTTGTTGAATATAGGTATGAAAGACATTATCAGTTCTCATTTCATTAATTTTATTATGACTTATTATACTTTTTTTCTTCAGTTGTAAATCATTATCAAGATCAAGATCCTTAAAATGTGTCATAAAATAATTAAAATTAATAAATAAATAATTATTAATAGTACAAAAATATATGTTGTTGAAGAAGGAAATATATAGAGGCTAAAACTGCCAAACTATCAATCTATTTTTATTGTCTTCTAATAACATTCATTGACTAATCACTGATCATCCACCTCTACATGCGCGGCATTGCTGTACACGTTTTCATTCGGTTCATTTGCTGATTATCTTTAGGTTATATGATCAGCACAAAATGACATTGAAGTAAACTGAATTCGGTAACCCAACCATCACATGCGCTGCATATACATGTTGTACGGTGCGAAGCAGGATTATGTTCTTAAACAACGTTTGAATCTCATTTGAACTGTTTATACACTTTTTTAAATTTAAAGTAAATAACAGTTAATACATTTTATTAATTATTCAATCTAAAATCATTTTTGTTCAATAAAAATGTTATTTCCCTTTTTTGTTATTTTGCACTTTTATGGCAAATGGGAAGAGTTTGTAATATTTTATTCCTTATTTCTTTTGAATAACAGATATTGAACAAATACGATTTCATTCGGCTTACGCGAATAAAAAATACTTGATTGTATCCTTTATTCGTGAACAATGAATAACTGGACATTATTTTTATTTGTTATATTCGTTATTTGATTTATCTTTGATAAAACAGCTTCTTATTATACATAGTGTCACAGAACTAGCGTGAGAACCGGAAAGGGATTATAGTTGGAATGATTCTGATCAATTTTTCCCTTTGAGAAAATGTTGATTGAGGTTTCGTTTTTAAATTATTAAGGGAAACCACCAAACAATCAGAACGCGCGAAAAGCGCACGCCCAGTTGTGCGAACAATAGATTTGAGCGTGACAGCCTGCCATGGTTTGGTTTTGTCGCAATTAATTTTTGAAATCAGGCTATTATCGCGAAATTATGACCGGTGACGTGCCATATCAATCTATACTTCACATGCTTCGATATCTGTTGACTTTGTTACGTCTGTTTGCGGATTTTCAGGGATTTGGTATGAGTTAGTGCTTATGGAGCGCTGAACGACTTCGTTCATCAGTGTACAGAAATTAAAACACATTACATTTTCATTACACAGTACATTTTCTTCGTCTACCATTTATTTTACGTATGTATTATTTTAAAAGTCTCGAATATTCAAAGTATTCTCGTACGAGAGATAGGTTGGTTCTGCCCACAGAAAAAGTCGGCTTTTTCAGTTTCGACTCAATCTGTCTCTTTGAATTCATGAATCTGCCTCTAGATCACACCGTGTCCGATGTCTTCCTTTATTAATGTCGATCTACTCTTAAGCTGGTAAAAAATTGAGAAATTTCGTCGTACATTCCAATATGATATCAGATGCATCTGATGGAAAGAAAGCACGTTTAAAGAGCCAAGTCAATTTCCTGATGAGCTCCCGGCTCCCTGAAATAAGTGGAAAGAACTGGGCTAACTTCATGCAGTATTAGTATTAAAGCCAAGTTCATGCGATAGCGAACAGCTCATATAACTGTGCGTTGATTAGCTAATGCATTAATTTTCAGGGATTAATTATGATGAAACTATGTTTCCCATCCACAAATGGTATTGGACTTCTTTTCTTAGATTGCTATTCTCTGTCACATGATATTAAACAAATGCAATAATTTCTTAACATCCTGTATTATTGATAAGGTAACTAAAATTGTACTTGGTGAAGGCAGAATAGAAAACTGAAATGAAAGTGTCAGTGCCTTCAAATCATCATTAGTAAGAACTTTCTCACTCTTTAGTTATTCCCTCTTTGTGGGCTGCACAAGAGAGAAATTGTACCTAACTATATATATTTCTGTCATTTAGGTTTGATTTCAACTTCTTTTACGGGACACTCAGTCTATTATTGTGTTCATGGTTGAGGTAGTATCGTGTTGGTAATATTTGAAATTTCAGTTGATAATTTACCAACGAAGATAAAACTTCTCTTGACTAACAACTAACTTCTCATTATTAAGGTATCTCGACAATTGATGATTATTATGCAGTCATTGAATATCAAATTTTATGTAAAAGTGTATTATATTGTGGGTGTGTTTCATGTCTTATATTCTTCATTTACGAGATTCTATTGGTGATTTATGGTTTATAAATATACGATTTGTTATTCATTTTAATCTGATCATTTGTCATATATTTTAAGAAGTTCCTTACTGACATTGACATTTATGTTGAAAGTGCTAGTATGTGTGCAATTTTTGTCTCGAAACATTATGTTACAGTGGATGTTATAATAATGAACAATTTTTAATAATTATCATAAAAAGTTACAAAGCTAGAAATAGCAGAATCTATAGTGGATAACATTATGGAGAGTATTAATGGGCAGTTGCAAACCAGATATCAAAAAATAGCCACAGAATATTCAAAAGTAAGAAATATGTTACATATTATGCACTATCCAAATTTAGTAAAGATCTGTACAATAAAATATTTGATTTCTTAATAATATGTATTACAAGTATAGAAAATATTGCAAGTATTTGTTTTAAATGCATTATTAAAAATTTTTTCTTTTTAGATTCGAGCTCAAGCAAATGTTCTAAAAAAGGCTGTGATTGATGAACAAGCACGCAGTGCAGATATCCGAGAACAACTAAAGGAGAAGGAAGTAGAACTTCGAAGAGCAGAGCAAGAGTTAGACAGTTTATCATTTAGAAATCATCAACTGACCAAACGTATAACTGTATTACAAGAAGAATTGGATAAAGTACAAAATAAATCTAAAAAGGGAAAGAATAAATTATCTGAAAGTAATAGTCAATTATCACCACCACCACCAAATCACATCTTAAATGAAGAATTTCAAAAGAAAATAGTTGAAAATGCTCAATTATTATCTCAAATCAATGACAAAGATAGTGAAATTGAAACTCTGAATGAAAGAATACAACAATTAGAATATAAATTAGATCAATGTGAAAAATCTAAAATTGAATTAGAATGCCAATATCAGAATACTATAGATAAACTAGAAAGGGAACGAAATGAATTGCAGAAAAAATTAAGCGATAAACAGAGACAAGAAGAAACTGTATCATGGTCTAGTAATGAAGGCAAACGAGATGGTTATGAATTTGAGTCTAGAATAGGACATTCTAGTCATTCTCAACTGGAACTGTCTCCATTTTCATCGCCATTAGTATCACGTCGTTTATCAAAATCTATTGATGAAGGTCGTCCTCATAAAGTACAGGAAGATAATAATGAATGTGACAGCTCAAAATCTTATGATTTAGAAAAGGAAATGAATTATTGGAAATCACAATATCACATACTTAAAATAAAATATGATGAAGTAGAACAAAGAGAATGCTTAGAACGTATGCAAATTGAAAATGAAACTTTGCAACCTGCAGAAATAAATCATATGGTAATATTTATTTTAATTATTTTATATATAAATTTATTATAAATACTCTAATTAATAAGTATTAATAACAGATTGGAAGGCTAATTGTACCTTTTGCGATACCAGAGGAGATTGAAGCTCGAGAAGCAAAAATCAGAGATTATTTTCTTCAAGAGATGGACAAATTAATTACAGAAAAACATATTTGTCATGTAAAAAATTTAGCTATGGCTGCTAACGTAATTCAACTTATTTTATATTATAACACAAAAACTGTAATCTTTATTTATTATTTTTAACAAATTGACTTTTAAAATTAAAATTAATGCAAAATTATTACAAGAATTGCTATCACATTACTTAACTTTTATAGTTTTAAAAAAGCAGAATACAAATTTTGAAATCATTTTTTTCTAGTACTTACAGTTCTTTCTAAGAAACATCAAAATCAGTTCTGAAAAGAGGTGCAAATTTTTAACTTCAGAAGTTTTTTGTGCTTTTATCATGATAATTATTCAGTTTCTTTCAGTTTGTTTATGTACTCTACCGAATAAAATGATATAAGCTATTCATAATGATCACAATGAAAAGGACTCTCAAAATGTACCAATGTTTGTTTGTATTTTTTAATTTATTTTAAGAACTAAAGATTTAAAAGAGAATCTAATCATAACACATGATAGAGCAAACATTCCTGTTAAGATAAGTATGAAAGAAAATTATGAAATCACCTAACAAAATCTACAAAGTACCATTGTCACTGTCACGTGTTTTACAAAACTGTTTTGTTTCTGCACTTTTTTTTAACTTTTTTTTTATAGTTTTCTTAGTTACTTACTCTATCATCTGCCACAATTTTTTCTTTTTTTAATAAATTTGATAATAGCAAAAATTTGCACATTTTGGGTGACCATTTCACTTTGCTTATTATTTAAGCACATTTAAATGTAATATAGTAACAATCTTATTCGAGAGAATTTATAGAATTAAACCGTGCAGAAAACAAGCAAAAAATTTCTGTGTAACAAAACGCTCCTAAGAATTTTCTATTGAAGGTTACAAAATTGAATTACAAATTCGATAGTGTTATTAATATAATATTAATTCTGCCTAATATCTTCTTTTTATCTTTTTGTTTATATCATTCAATTAATTTAAATCAAGAATGATAATCATGAATGATCCCAAGCAAAAGTCAACATGTTAAAAATAACTTTATTAATTTTTTATTACATGCTTTACTTGACAAAAATTTTTTAGAGTGAAGTTATGCAAGTTCATTTAGACACAAGTGAATCAAACCGAGAAAAATGTGAATCTGCACTTGCAGAGGCACTTTCAAATTATAATATTTTACAAAAGGATAAAGAAGTGCAAGAAGGAAATTACAAAGCTCAACTTAATACTATGAGTGAACATCTTGCTATTATGAATGAGAAACTTATTGCACAGACAGAAGAAATACAACAATTAAAATTTCAGCTTGTAAACAAGGTAAATGTTTATATTATTTGGAAATGCTAATATTTCAAATATTCATTTTATAATTATTTTTATAATTTTCAGAACAGTAAGAAAGGGAAACAGAAGTGATATACATCAGATTGTTAATTAACGACTAATCACATTCCAACAGCAACATATTTTAATCAGAACTATCAATATCCTTAATTTTATGTACATATGAAACTTACATGTAGTAAATAATAATTACAATTTTAATCGTTATAGTAAAACAATTTTGAAATTTGTTTCATACATGAAATAAAATTAAAAATTACTATTAAAGTTCATCTTCTCAACACTTATAAATAACATTTTGTGTCAATTTATAAAATACACGATATTTTAATCACTTTCTTAGAATTACACAGTATTCTATTACAATAAAATTAGACAGTTTGTTTCTCTATAATTTAAGTTAACATTTTTATTATTCCTCATTTGTTGTACAGAATATTTTGAAACAGTTGTAAATTCTTCATATTAAAACAGACTGTAAGGTTTTTCATTGTTTTACACTCTAAAAATTTATTCTTCGAGTTTTATCGAGGTACATGGTTATTAAAAATTGGATATTCAACTTTTAGGGTACCCTATTCAAGCATTAGATACGTCAATAAAGACTCATGCTCATATTGATACATTAAATTCTATGTAGGCATATGTTCACACACACAGCAAGCACTACTAAATAGTAAAAGGTAATTAGTTTTTAATAATTTTTTTGGCAAACACTAGTGTAAATAATTTCTTAACGCTTCATAGTATTTGCCATGTGTGTTCATATATATATATATATTTATATTGTTGCATAAATTTTAAATGTGATAGCAGTTGAACATCTAATTTTTAATCATACAGTCCTTGTTATATCTTGAAAATGAAGCCACAAGTTGCATAATAGTGAAGAATTTCTTAATTTGTTCTACTATATAAAATCTTGAATATATACATATAATTTAAATCTCTTTGAGGCATCCTGTATAATAAATAAACATTATTAAGCATACTAATATATAAATATTTTTTAAACCTTTACTGTAAAATTAAAGTGCAGTCTTGTTAACTGGCCTTGCATGAAGCTTTAAATGCAAAGAAATTGCTAACAAGACCAGTTAAACTTGATTCCTTCCACTGTGCACTTTCATGTGCTACAATGATAAAGGAATACCACTAATGAGCAGAAGAATCCATTTGAGGGAACTCACATGAAGACTAGATAAGTAAGTGCCAGTTAATGAAATCCTACTGTCTAACTAAGTAAAGTAAAAAATATAGTTCTTTAAAAAAAATATTGATAAACTATCTGTGATTATTTTATAAGAGAAAATAGTAAATATGATACAGATAAATTACATATAATTTTACTAAACATGAAAATTTATCAGTTAACTAAATTTTAATAGAGAAACTAGCACCACAACTACAACCTTGTTCAGCTAAAGGATTATTTGTTATTCTAAATGCAGAACGTATCAGTTCTGTGTGATATTCTATCGTTGCTCCTTTAATATATTCTAAAGATGTTGAGTCTATCACCACTTTGACACCATCCTTTTGAAACACTCTGTAACATAATACATTTAATTACTTTTTTAATAGGACATTATCATGTAAACTATTGTTATTAATTAATCTTACTTATCATCTTCATTTACATTTACATCTAAATCAAATTTATATTGAAAACCAGAACAACCTCCACCTTCTACCGTAACTCTTAAATAAGCATTATCATCTGTAATTTCTTTCAAACGTTTAACACAGCTATCTGTAATAATGATGTCATTGTCAGTTTTAACTGCAGCCTCCGTTGACATGTTACTTAATGATGAAACCGCAGATACATTATACCACTGAGAACTATAAATTAAAATTTTTTATTTTACAACAATCACATGTTAATAAATGTTGTATAGACATTTTTTGATAACATAAAATTATAATTATTTGAAAATATATGAGAAACATATTAATCATTAAATATAATAAAAATTTGAACTCTCTGTTACATTTTTATCTGTAATAAATTTTGTATACATTTTCTTAAAACAATTTAATCTAAAGTTAAAAATAAAATGATTACAAAATTTGATTTAATATTTACTTACGTTAATAAACGTGAAAAATATCGATTTGCAACGAAATTAGAAGAAAGGCTCCAGATCGCAGATCTTAATTCAGCCATGATTCTGTGTGTGTGACAGTCAACAAGCCACAACCACAGTCATGTAATGCACAGGCAGAAAGTAAATATAACAAGAGACGACACTCGTTCAGAGGAAAAGTATAAGGAGAGATACAGTTTCTATTGGGCAAGAGATAAGAATGTTGTAATACCTCAAACGCTATTTGTAGAGAATCAATATATATTTATCTGAGAGATAAAAGATACTACACTAAGAGAACTGTTAATACCAGATATAGTAGTAATATATCTCTCAAGAGGTCTGTAAAAGCAATATAAATTTTCGAATTTTATGCTAGATGGCTCTCATGGCGATATCTTATAATTTATCCCATAGCATATATCATATGTCTACGATTTTCCCTTCGTGAAAATTGTTTTTAATTGAACTCCATAAACGTATTATATGGGTATAATACGTCTATGAAGATCTTTAAACAATTGCCTATGCTCTAAACCATCTGGAATCTGAACTGCAATGGAAAAAGGCTATAAAATTTAGTCTGAGAGAAATAACTGCTCGCTAATATCTTTCTTTCTTTTTAAACTTGTACTACCCTGTTGTAAACATAGGTGTAATGTTCGCTACTATCCAGAAATCATGCATACGACTCGAATACAGTATTGCAGTAAAACCACGATATAAGCGAATCATTCGGGACCGAACTGTCGCGTATGTCGTGTAGTTCCTACATTGATTAAAGTTTACCGTACGTAGAGAAGGACAGCAAGCAAAGGAAACAACCGAACGACCAAGTGAGAACAAATAGTAACATATCGGTGAGACATACTTTTCCCAAGATATTTGTGACCAAACACGACGTAATTCGGAACATATTTACTTATTATAACTTATTAGAATAAAGCCCTTGACATAAGCGAAACGCTTAGAATTGATTAACTTTTATAGATATTAATCGATTTATAAATGTAATGAGTTAAAGTATGTGGGGTAACTTCAGACTTATAAATTAAACAGAAAAAAATATTGTTTAGCAACACGATTTAGTAAATCTTCAAAAATGTTCTCTCTATTTGTTTATTGTTGGAAGGTAATCTTCCAAGATATTGGTCAGTTTAAACGATTCTTTTTTTTGTCAAATCTGTATTCTTTTCAGAAGGCTTTAGACCAAATTTCATGACTCCATGATTTCTGAAAGTAAAGTTATGAAGTTGTAAAGATTTAGGTATCTTTATATTTAAAGTACAATGCTACACACTTCGTGGTCGTATATTTTGCTTACTTAATAGTTGCGAGTCATCATCAATTTTTGAAACTGGTCGCTCGATGCTCCGAACTCGATATTATTTCCCCTCGCATCTATAATAACACATGACTTATGATTTATCGAAATAAAAAATGTAATTTTTATATTACATATTTTTTATTTTACAATTAGAAGACTGTTTATCTAATTGCGGAGATTTGTACAATGAAAATAATACTAAATACGAATATATTTAAATAATGTCTTATTATTTAAGAGGTATGTAAATAATGAAAAATTGAAAAATAAACGGAAGATAAAATTCATACATTTATATTATACCGCACATTTAAATGTTCAGGAATAGTAATAAAAATGATAAAAGCATACAGGTATGATATAGACACAAGACGAAATACAATCATAAGAAGAATTGAACTAGCGCAAAAGAACATGAACATATAAGATATAATGAAAATATAAATATAATCAGATATAAATATAAGAGCAATTATTAATATAGAACCAAATATATATACACTATAATACAATACTTGTTATACACTACTCAGTGATAATCATTATTTTTTTCGTAAATGTTAAGTATTAATAAAAGTAAAAGAAGAAAAAGTTTTGTTTCTTATATCTAGTATAATAGGGCATATCAATTTTGTATATCTGCAAATGCAGATGTGAGCGCAATTCTTATTTCATACTACTGTAAAATATCTATTCAAGAGAACATTTTATTCTATCTTCTTCTTAATGTATCTCACTTTCCCCTTTTGTCCCCAGCACAGCAAACCGGTGGCGAGTGGGCCGATGAAACATGAGCCGAACAGTTCTTGGAATAAAAACGCATACCTGCAATGTTTGTAGTAGCGTTTCGGGCCCGTCCTTCGATTATTAAGAGTACAGCACTGTAATTGTCACATTAATGTTATTCTATTTTAGTTCATTTATGTTAACTTACATTCTAACCATTCTGGGATACACGCAGACAAACAATGGGCAGTAACTATTTTTTACTAAATTAAAAAATTAAATTCTTAACCATATTTAAAATAATATTATAAACGCGACACCTGACACAATCAATTCAGAAGTTTATAACTGCGATGCAGATAAACCGGATTAATTATAGGGACTAAGACTCGGAGTGTAAACAAAATTTGTTCATCTAACTGTATAGGAAACATTTTGGCTAGCGCGATAATAAACTTCTTCTTAGAAAAAGTCTTTAAAATTCGTATAATGAAATTTTTTAAGAGATCTTTTTACAACTATTTTTTGGGGAAGTAGAAAATCGTTTTTATTAGAGTGACAATTACTGTAAGACATGACGGAGGATCAACTGAAGCGGCTTAGTAATAGTGGTCATGACTTTTTTGCATTCGAATTATAATGGCAAATTGGCAAGTCATAGTCGGCAGGGTGCACTTAACAATTAAAGTTTTTCGAGAACAATGTAGTCGATTATTTAGAATTGTAAATATTTCGTCCAAGAAGAAGTTTATTATTGTGCTAGCTAAAGCATTTTCTATACAGTTAGTAATATAAATGATAAACAAATTTTGTACGCGCTTCAAGACTTATACCATGTAAAAACACTGTTTGTCTACATTGCATGCAGTTATAAATTCTTAAAGTGTCTGGGTCTAGAGTCATATAATTGTAATTTAAAAGAGCGGCCTTCGATCTTAATTGCTGCATATATTGCGGATCCCAAAAAGGAACTAATCTGTCAAACATCATTTCACTAAATCATGTCACCAATCAATGTTTTTTTTTATATTCTAGATAACACAGATTGGTTTTTTGGCAAACGTTTTCACGGCCAATTACTACCCTCCAAGTCTTCCTAACGGTCAAGAAATAATGGATAGATTAGTATTGTGAAATAAATCGATTCAGAAATAACTTCCAACTGACGATCTTTGAATTATATATTATATATTTTTCTAAGAATTATACTATTCAACATTCTGTGCAAAGTTCCAATGTGAGTGTGAACGAATAGCTATTGTATTAAAGTGATAATAATGGCAAATGGCAAAAGAAATGTTTTGACTTTTGAACAACGTCTGGATGTTCTGAAAGACTTGGAGACATCCTCTATTTCAAATGTCGCTAAAAAGTATAATGTCCATCATATGACGATTAGGCGGATAATAGAGAAAGCTGCGACAATTACTGAATTCGCAGAAAAGGACAAGAATGAGAAACTACGTAAAAAGATAAGGAAACCGACATATGAAGAACTGGAACAACAGTTGCTTACGTGGTTCGTAGAAAGAAAAACTGTCGGTGAAGTTGTAACAGATGCGTTATTTCTAGAAAAAGCCGCCGAATTAAGAGAGCAAATTGGAGCGTGTTCACATTTTAAAGTAAGTAGAGGGTGGCTTGCAAATTTTAAAAGACGCCACAGGATTAGATTGGTGCGTTCATACAGTGAGAAACCTAGTGGCGATACAAATGGAGCAGAGACATTCGTAAATGATTTAAAAAAATTTCTTGAACAAGAAAATATTAATTTAGAGAATGTATATAACATGTACGAAAGTCTGTTATTATGGAAGGCGTTGCCTGTTCGAACTTTTGCAGGTAAAATAGAAAATTGTGCGAGTGAGCACAAAATATGGAAAGAAAGTGTAGCTGTAGGGCTATGTGCAAACGCAACAGGAACGCATAAAATTATGCCTCTTGTAATTAATAAATACAAACAACCTAAAGCATTAAGAAATTCCACGAATCAACCTCCGGATGAAATTTTATTCGTTGACTGGTTCGAAAATTATTTTAAAAAAGCTGTACAAACATACCAGTTAGAGAAAGGATTATGTAGCAAAGTTGTACTATTAATTGATAATTCATCAAGCCATAAATTTCCAACAAACTATATACATGACGATCAATTTCAAGTAATATATTTACCGCCAAATATCACGTCTTTGATTCAACCTATAAATCAAGTAATAATTGAAAAAATGAAAAGATGTTATCGACATAAAGTAATGCAGTATCTTATTAACTGTGGAAGTGGACTTGAAGAGTTTTATAAAAAGTATACAATTGAAGATTGCATTGAAATAATTAGTAAAGCTTGGAATGAAGTGACACGCAACAACATCAAAAATATATGGAAAGAAATTATTATACAACTACAAATTAAAAATGAAAAAGAAGAAGAAGGAGGGGAAATAAAAGAAGAAAAAGAAGAAGATATAATAACAGAAATACAACGAATTTGCACACAGATTGCAGGATACGATATATCAGCAGAATATATCGAGGATTATTTATCTGCATGTACTGAGGAGGAAAATAGAGTTTTAAGAGATGCTGAAGAGTTGGACACAAGGAAAAACGAACATATACTCGGTGAAAAGGAGACAGAAATGGACGAAGAAACGGATGAAGGAACTAATGAGGAAAGGGACATAGATTGGGTTGAAGAAAAGCCTGAAGTAAGAGATGAAGGTGAACGAATACCGGGATGTGGGATTCTACTCAAGCAAGAAGAAAGAGAAGAATTAGAGAATATTTTTATACGTTTGAATTGTTATAAGGATCGGATCTCCCGTTCGGCACAATTACATCTGGAAGGATTAAAATTATCATTTTTAGGTAGGACAATTTTTAATTTACGTTACTAAATATTAATGAATGCATCATATTACTCTAAGCACGATTCAAAATTATTTTTTTAGGTGATACTCAAAACTAAATTTACATGACAAGAGTACGTATTCAGAAGAAAATGGAGTGTATTCGAGTAACAGAAAATGACTCGATATGAAATATTATATTGTTAAATTAAAAATATTGTTTAATTAATACTTGATATTGTTTTAAGCGTAAATAATAAGAAATATAAGTAAAAAATATGGTTAATAATTTTTTCTTGTAAGCACAAAAATACCTAAATTTTGGTAAGTTTATAATTTTACTTTTTGAAATCGTGACGTATTTTGTTTCGTCGATTGAACAAAAAAATTATTTAAATTGACCGATAACTTATAAGATTACGTTTTAATGACAAACAGACTGAGCATTTTTGAAGATTTATATAGTCGCGTCACTGAAATATATTTTTTGCTCTTTAACTTTATTTTATCTAAATTTATAAATCAATTGATATTTATAGAAATTAATCGATTCCAAGTGTTTTGTTTATATCGAGGACTTTATACCAATAAGTGATTACAAGTAAATATATCCCGAATTATGTCGCATTTGGTCTCTTTCTAATTAGGAAAGTGTTACGAATATGATGGGAAGAGTTCTATGAAAAAGGACTAAAAATAAGAAAGTTAGCAATGCGGTAGTATTAAAATCAGTTCTTTTTCACTCACTATTCTTCTCTGTGTTTGAAACTCATTATCGCCGACTGAACCAGTAAATATAGTTCAAATTATATCATGTTTGATCTCATCTTAATTAGAAATACATAAAAAATCTTGTTAATTGTTAATAGTGTGATAACAACAGAGATTAAATATAGAAAAGTTTTATATATGTGTTGGCATTGTATTACGAATATATCCGAACCCGAATCATGTTACATTACTCGGAAAGTGAAGTTCCCGGCGTCTGGAGGGGTTTACTCCTCAGGGATGGGAATCATTTTTTTTGCTTACACAGTCGAAGCTTTACTGTATGCTGTAATATAGTCGAGTAGAGTCGCTACACAGTAGATTCCTTTTAGACTCCTATACCTGTCCTTTTGTTTGAAGTCGCCTGTCGAGTGAGAAATCCGAGGAGTGGGAGGTCCGTGAAAACGAGAAACCATTTTCACAGTTGATCGAACAGTTTAGTGGAAAAAGCATAGAACATGTGTAATTTTTTCTCACTCTAATATTAGCGATTCTGGCGTATTATGAAAAATGTATTTTCTCTTTACTAGTACTAAAATGAGAAAGCACATTATATTATATCCTTGTCCAAAGAATAACACCGTTGTTCATCCGATTACTTTAGAGTTTTCCGCTATGCCGAACCCCTTGTCTTTTTTGCGCGTTCCCCCTTGACACGCTCAGGAACAAAGTTAAGCCGAATAACATATCTGATTCGAAATAAGCAAATGACTGGTCCTAAGTGTACTGCTTATTTAGAGGCAAAACTATAATGTAAATTCCTACAATATGTCTGTTACGAGCCGGAGGGGTACAGCCGCGTGGCTGGGGGCTGTTTGTAGGTTATGGTATTTGTTACTTGACTAACTCAAGTTTGTTAATTGACTTGAACGCCAAAGGATTTTAGACATAGAGACTAGCCGACGCACAGTGGGGTATTTGGCCCGAAAAACGGGACAAAATTATTTTAGCGCCGTTTATACAAAGTGTCCACGCCTAAGTGTAACAGCGTGATATTTCATGAACTATTGATGACACAAAAAAGTGTTTATATAGAAATTGCAGGGTAAAAGGGGCTCTATGTTTTGGGTTAAACGAAAATTTTTTAATGTTATTAATGTAAAAGATATGATGGTGAAGTTTAATTTTTTAAATGGAACTATATATTTTTTTTCGGCCACGCGATAGTGCTTTTCAAGACGAATTTATTAAGATTTAATGTATTTACGCGATTTTTATTAGTTTTCGAGATATAACGCTTAGAAATTTACTGATTTTCAGCGGAGACGTCCCGATGTGAGTAGTAAGTCATAAAAATGGTCTTATTGTTGCGGTAAGTGCCGCATGTTTGACTCTGACTGCCGAAACCGATAACCGGGAGTCTACGGTCCGAACGGCAAGTTCGAAGAGTAATAAACGTGGAAATAATTGTCCATTACGGTCTAAGTTTTCTGCATCAAAAATAATGCTGTTAATAATTTCACTTCGTAAGGGCGACCGTTAGTTACGGGTAAATATCTTTTTATCTTTATTAATTTTTAATCCTACAACACAAGTTATAAAACGAAGCACAGTAGATTTAAAACATAGAATTAACGCGGAAAACTTGGACCGTAATGGACAATTTTTTCCACGTTTCTTCCATTAAATCACTTTTTCGTGTCATCAATAGTTTATGAAATATCGCACTGTCACACTTAGGCGTGGACACCCTGTAGGTTCAAGGTCATAACATAGTAGACTGTTGAATTTGTCTCAACGTTGGCTACAATATTCTGAAATCAAAAATAAATGTTAACGTTTAAAAAATCAAACTGACCTTGATTTTTCCAAAAAATAATAACAATTTTTGAAATTTTATCTACTGAAGTTTGTAAATGTTTGAATACCGTTTACCTTTTGTTTTGACCATTTTTGCCCCTGACTGTTGGAAACCCGTGAAAAATAGTGTCGATGATGAAGTGTTACAATATTCAAATATTCAAATACTTTCAACAGCGCCCACGAGATTTATTCGGTGAAACCCCACACCTTCACCGACCTATTTCAATTAGCTTACATATCGCAGCTTAACATAAACATCATGAGTGCCAATACTCTGCAACAGTTTCTTTTAGAAAACTTTGTCACTGGGAGTTTCTCAAGCCGGTCTGCTTCTATGATTGCGACCATGCATGCCGGCGTATGTGAAATGCTGCAAAACGTTTAATATTAAATTAGCTATAAAACTTCAATCCGGATAAATCCGGAATCAAGTTTTGTTGGCTTGTAATCATAAATCTCTACCGTAATGGTACCAAAAAGAGCATCGGGACTCGTTCAAAACATATAACAAAACCGTTAATAAATTTTCATAATAGTAAAGAAAATTACTGATTTATTATTATTTTCAGATATGAATAACTATATAAATAAGTATGATAAAAAAAAAATAAAAAACGTGGAAATATATTACATATGTACCTAAAAAGGATCTGTAATGAAAGAAATTTCCTAACTGTTTTAAAAATATAAATGCATGATATATTATAGCGTGGTTGAAAAGGCAAAACAGGTCATAAAATCTTTCAACTTTTTATTAAGTTTAGTGCTTCCTGAGTGTACTAATGAACAAAAAAAAATGTAGTACATTGTTCCTCATATATTTAAGAACCACAAACAATAAAAATTTTACGGTTTATGCAAAATTTTTGAAATTGACTTTTGTCCGGTTTTTCGGGCCAAATACCCTACTGTACGTATGGCTAAAGCCGGGTGTCACAGGAAATGTTAGTAATAGGTTTCGTAATACCTTGAACGGTTAAGATAGATCGACAGGTGGATTTTTTGGACTGGATTATAATTAAATAAGGCAATACTTAAATATAAAATGAATAATTGAATAATATTCTCCAAAAACCGGGTTTCACAAATGTTAAATGTACTTGTCGATTGAATGTTGATTCTAATTTACAAAAGTTAAATAATACTTTAAGTTGACTTAAATTAGTTTCGATTTCAACGGATCAAGAATGTAATCCTTCCCAGTTATTACAAAAAATGAGTAAACGGAGACCCAAGAGAAACCGAAATGCCTAACAGTAGACTTACGTACTACATACATATATGGTTTTTAGACTCGACAAGAACTCTAACCCGATCTCGTTCAAAGATTCCTTTAGACTTGATTTAGTGACTTGACAAGAACATGACGTTCAAGAATTTACTAGGCCCGACATGTCTTCTCCACAACCCTTTTTATACCCGAAAAAAGGGCGCAAAATGAGTGGTAGTGGAAACGATGGGAATAGCACAACGTGAAGTTTTCGTGAGACAAATCTCCCTCGCGTTGGTCTTGCGTTGCTAGAAAATTCCTGTACGAAACCAGATAAGGAAATTCCGATCGGTGGGAAAGCTAGACTAGACTAAACTCTTGTTTCGCGTTGGTCTCGGACTACGCCTGAACAGCCAGCTCCAAAATATTGAAAAACGTTCAGCGTACGTAACATGCCAAAGATATTAAGACTAGTTTTCATATAAACCGTTTCTTCTTCTGCCGTATGTAATAAAGTACAAGAATAATTTTTCTTGCAACGCGAATTGATATAACACCTAATATTATAATGACGTTATACGGGAGTCTGCTGTTACTACTACGCCCACAAGATGACTAAGTAGAAATGAAACAGATATCTGCCAGCAACCATTTATATGACGATCTGGTTTTCGATTTACACTGTTCATCTGTTGCATTGGTTTTGGATATACATTGGCTGGTACTTCAAAAACTTAAAATGAAGAGGATTTTTAGAGCATTATTTAATTATAAAAAAAAAGTTATATTCAGTGCAAAAATACAAATTTTATTTAACTTAATCATCAATAAATAACAATATTATTTTTTCGCTATTTCCTATCAATTTAACGAATAAATACTTTTATTGTCCGCCTTAATTTATTTTATCACCAATAACTACTATTGGCAGTAATATTTTATATTTATTTCTCACCGGTAGTACAGTAAAGTCTCGATGTAAATGAAAATAATTTACAGGCTATAAGCAAAAAAATAATCCCTACCATAAAGGGGAAGACTTCTCGAGACACTCAGAAACTCGTCCGTTGAGAAATAAAACGTAATCCGGGTCGAATACATATATCCGTGAGATAATATGAATACAACTATAAAACTTTTTTTTTATTTTTTTGGTCTCAAACTGTTGTCAATAGGTTTTTGACATTTCTCTGATTAAAATGAGACCAAACACGATATAATTTGGACTATATTTACTGGTTTAATTCACGATAAAAGTTCCTAACGCAAAGGAGGATAGCGAGTGAAAAAGAAAGAGACGCTGCGACCGTGGCAACCGGCAAAGATCAAAAGTCTATTCAATTGTTTACAATGCTAATAAAGTTGCTAACTTTTTTATTTTTCTGCAATTTTTTATATAACTTTCTCCATCATATTCGTAACATTTTCTTGATTAAAATAAGACCAAACACGACATAATTCGAGTTATATTTACTTGCAATATCTTATTGGAGTAAAGTCATCAATGTATGTATAACATTTGAAATTACAAATAAATATGTCCCGAATTACCTTGTGTTTGGTCTCATTTTAATCAGGAAAATATCACAAATATATTGGTAAAAGTTTGATAAAAAAACAATCAAAAATAAAAAAGTATTATTCTTGCATTAGGATTGTTCCACCGATATGTTACTGTTTGTTTATGTTCGGTCTTCTTCGCTCGAAATGTAGTACCTTTCAATATACGCAAACAGCGATCGTGTTATTTGTCTTTCTGTCTTTTTCTACGTTGGGCAAAACATCAATCAATGTAGGACCTGTACGATATACGCAAAACTTCAGACCCGAAATATTTGCTTATATAGAATGATTACTGTATTGAGATTTTACTGCCCCCGTTAAGGCAAAAATGCAACTGGGTCATTCCACGCCAAATCGATCACTTTTGGAAGTCACCATCTGCGATTTTACTCTAATTGAAATATGTTGTAGTCCATGTGAAAGTAGGGGGGGTTTAAGTCATCATTTTGCCGGTTTCGAATTTGTTAAGGAATAACAAGCGTTCAAAGTTTGCAATTTTTGCCCATTTTTGCGAAAACAGGCTTCACTTACGAATTTTTTTCTCAGAAACTACTCAACCGATTTAGTTAAATTTTTCTTTGTTTTATTCGAGAAGGATTGGGTTATTTTAAAATATTTTTTTTAACTTTGTCAATTTGTTATAAAATGTCGGAAAATTTAAACAAATTCTTTTTTGCGATTTTCTCAATGAGGGGCGTAAAGGGTTAAAATTTGAAAAAAATATGGTCATCTTCTTTGAAGCTTCTCCTTTAAAATGCGCCATTCAGAACGATGGAGCCTCGAAAATTGATGTCACTACGAGCTGGAAAAGGACGCGGGGTACCCCCGTTTCAGGTAGGCAAGTCGCGCGCTCAGCTATTATAGCCACTCTTAGTCAATGACGCATATTTAGTTATGCTAGACTTACATAACTCTGAAGTGATATGCGTGTGATCCGTTTGTTCGGTCATGGGTTTGACAATATTAAAATCGTAAAAGTTGTTAGGTTCTAGAAAACATGACTGATAGGGCAGCAGGGCAATAAAAGCAAAAGGAATTATATTAATTAAACTCGTCATTTCAATTATTTCGATGTTTCTACAGAATGGCAATCTTCTGCAACAACTCATGGTAAGGAATAGTATTGGAAGGAGCATTGAAAGACTTGCAAATCGCATTAACTTACAAAGACTGTTAGAAAATCAAATTCTCACTCCTAAAGATATATTTGAATGAGCAGAATTATCTTTTTCAAAGGTAGCGTTTAATTATGTAACACAAACTGAATACATTATACATGCTGATTGTTTACAATCTCACTTTTTACACGCACTAGAACACTGTTATTACAGGCACTAGAAATCTTCACAGTGCGCTATTATCAAATAAAAAAATGTTATGTAAGACATGCCCATACGATAATGATAATTCTGTGTTTAGTGTAATGAAATATCTTCCATTAAATTTTTTCCACAATTCTTAAGTCCACCCAACACAATGATACTCTCCATACTTTTGATCATAACCCCCCTTATCCAATCTCGATAAGAGGAAAGAACCCCTTTCTCGCGGTTTCCGTCAAACAATCATGCTTTTTTTGTAGACCATAAACAATGAATGTAGAAACTAATATCTATAAATTAAGTTATGATTACAAAATGTGTCATTGCCCAAGAGTTGTTACTAATATACTTTCCGAGGTATAAAGAAGGTCATTTAGTCGTGTACGAAGTCTTCTCGTATTGCTTTGGGACCAGTGGCATAAAACAACCGATCATAATAGCTGAGCGCGCGACTTGTCTACCTGAAACGGGGGTACCCCTCGTCCTTTTCCAGCTTATAGTGACGTCAATTTTCGAGGCTCCATCGTTCTGAAGTGCTCATTTTAAAGGGGAAGCTTCAAAGAATATGACCATATTTTTTTCAAATTTTAACCCTTTACGCCCCTCATTGAGAAAAACGCAAAAAAAGAATTTGTTTAAATTGCTCAATCCTTCATGAATAAAACAAAAAAAAATTTAACTAAATCGGTTGAGTAGTTTCTCAGAAAAAAATTCGTAAGTGAAGCCTGTTTTCGCAAAAATGGGTAAAAATTGCAAACTTTGAACGCTTGTTATTCCTTAACAAATTCGAAACCGGCAAAATGATGACTTAAACCCCGCCCCCCCCCCCTACTTTTACATGGACTACAACATATTTCGATTAGAGCAAAATCGTAGATGGCGACTTCCAAAAGTGATCGATATGGTGTGGAATGACCCAACTTTCATTAAATGAAGCTTTTGAATTTCATCTCTATTTGATGTGCCAGCACATACTTTATTATGATCAACCGTCGCAGTTGCCTACTGCAAGGATAACCGAGGTATATATAAGGAAGAATATTAATTAATGAAAACGATAACTGTGTAGGCGTTAAATAAATGAAAATTGCAAACTCCATAATGTTGTATATGTTCTCTTGTTCTCGCCAAGGCAGTTAGAGTGAGATTTTCCTTTTAACATTAGGATCCCCGTTTATAATAGTTCCCTTCGAGGATCATTAACAAAATGTCGATGGCCTACGTTCAATTTTCTACGTCTTCAAATTTTCTTACACTGCACAGGGTGTCCCGTTAAATATATTCAAAAATATCAATGATACAAAACATGTTTTAAATGAAAGTTATATGATTTCAGAGGGTAAATTATCTGGCAAAAGTAGCCTTCCTGTAAGGAATCAAGAATATATCGTGAGGGCGTGATAGTGTAAAATAACTGACAATGCAAAAAAAAATATTATGTTGGATTCCGGGAGAATTGACAACACACTTTATTTTAAGAAAACTCATACAGCTTTATTGGGTCAACTAAGTATACCACTAACCATTTTTCAATATTGCGAGGTTTTATATACTATTACTGGTGATAGGTTAAGGTAGGGACGGTGGCCAAGGGACAGTGTGACTCAGGACGGGTGCGAAGTCCAGGATGAGTAAGGAGTAGAAATAGTTTCGATTAGTATGTTTGTACGGGGATGAGTCTGCAGTGTTTGCGATATGTTTGGACGCGTTGGTCATCCAACAATTAAGTAAAATATTAGGTTTATTCTGTGATGTTTTCACACATTACAACGATTTGACCCTTAACGGCTACTTATTGTCCTTTTGTCATCGCAGGACTCCCTCGCGACCGGGACAGCGCTTTGACAAACCGCACATGGCCCATTTTAGCCGTTATATTTACACTAACTTAAGGGCACTGGAAAATTCAAGTCTTTATGTACAAACTCATGTACCTTTCTTGAAGGAACTTTGATCGTGAAGGTTTGAGCTATACAGCTGAAATTTTAGTAGTCTTTTTCCACTTTTCCTTGCATTTTAACATAGGCATTTGCATCTACAATCATTTTATGAAGAGATCGAATATTTTTCTAAATTTCTTTTTTAATCTCTTTTTTCGAACACTAAACAAATTCTAAAACATATTCTAATCGTTACATATATGTCAATATCTCTCGTTCGTTTCTACAAAATTATTTCCCAGAAGTAGAAGAACTTTTTTCTCCTGTTAAAAAAAAAAGCAGGAATTATTTTCTGTGGTGAATCGTGTCCGAACACACCTTAAGCGTTTTTTGTAGTGCGATGGTTACGATGTTATTACGTTTTTCGTTTTTTTTTTTTTTGTACCGGGCTATACCATTACGAAAGCAGACAAGCAAGGACGTTTGTCATCACGCAATAATAATGTATATTTCCAATATTCACTTTGAAACACGTGTCGGTCATTTCCATTCCTTTCAATAATTAGAGTCATAATTGATATGCCAAATGAAAATTTTTAGAATTGCTATTATCCACACGAAATTGTTTGTGTGGATGAATCTTTGATTCCCTTCCAAGCTCGCCTCATTTTCAAGTAATACATAAAGCAAAATAGGCACAAGTACGGTATAAAAATATGTACAGTGGTGGACAAAAGTATTCGTACACTTGAAATATAGAAATAAAAAGAACAAAATTTTCTATATTATTAAGTATATTTAATCATATATTATAGCTGTATATTAAATATTACATTTACAGCAACAAATGACCCAAAACCGAAGGCAATAACATCATGTAGTAACTTGAAATGACTTGAAATTCACAAGACGTTAAGAAATCGCCGGGACAAGAGTATTCGTACATTATCATTTATGTTGATAAATACAAGAGTTGCGGTGACATCAGGACATTCTGATCAATGTAACCATTACATTAGTAGATGTTATGTTATGTTAGTTTAACACTTTAACACTAATATTTGCAATATGGGGGAAAAATGCAATGAAACAACATTGGAAGAAAGAAAAATTGCTATACGGTTACATGAAGAAGGTAAATCATATAGAAATACAGTATTGATTCGTAATAAGCAACTCGCTTGGGTCTGGCCAGTTGCTTGTTACGAATCAGATATGCTATTCGGCTTGCTTTTGTTTTTTTTAATCGCTATGTGTTCGAGTGAGAAAGCAGTATACATTCTGTCCTCTTTCCACTAAACTATTCGGTCCACCGTGAAAATTTATGACTTCTCCGGTTTCACGGACCTCTCACTCAGCGGCCGACTTCAAACAAAGAAGGAGGGATAGAAATTTGCTAGTTACGAATCACAAAACTGTTGCTTGTTACGAATCAATATTGTAACAATCTTTGAATTCAATAATAATAACAAATTTTATTGTTTAAATGAAATATAATTATGTTCATGCTAAAGATATAAAATACTCGGATTACTTACAATAGAATAAATTTTTATCGTAATATTTGACGATATTTTAAAGTGCTTAGTAATTAATTTATATATTCAAATTTAGTATTTTTAAATAATTCTGTAATTAATTACTGAAAAACGCGTCTGATATTTGTTGAACAAGGTCCGTTCAAATCTGATAAATTTCAATAATAGCTTTTATTATTGTTCGAACACTGTGAAACTACTAGATATTAGTGAAAAACACGATTGTCAAGACTTTTGTTTTCGTATAACTATATTTACGAACACAGTTGTGGACTTTGTTCCTAATGTAAAAACAAAAGTGTATACAAAAATTTAGCTGGATTCGAATATTTCCAAAGTGAAACCTTACTGAGTTAATATAATATGTATACAGTGATTGTAAAGAAGGAGGAGTTTATGAAAGAATAATGAGAAAGTGGTACACACGCAAGGGTAAGTGCAACAGTTTATTTTTGTGTAATTGTGTTTCAAATGTAGTTGAAACTTCTGTTTCGTTAGCACAGTATTTCTAACAACTCAAACAACAATAATTTTCCTAACATGAAATACTTTTAGAAACTCAGTCTGTGCGATTTTCGATGAGGGACATGGCAAAAAAAAGTTTTTTTATTATTTAAGTGCCATCCATCTACAAACGCTAATAATAATAATAATAATAATAATAATAATAAATAAAGTTATTATTATAGCTGTTATTCTTATGATCATTATGATTCGTTATTACAAATCAAATGCATTTATATCAATTTAATGAAAATATTTATTAAATTGGATTGATATCTACATGCTACACTTTTTGTTAGATTTTGCATGAGATAACACATTTTGTTCATTTGTGTCTTATAAATAAAATAAATTATCACTCGCATCATTTTCATATTTATATCTTATATCTTCTATTTGAAAAAAATAAATTCGATATATTCTTTTATATTAAACGGATACACATTATTTCATATTCCAGATATCATGAATCAATATGGGAAATGAGGATCTCAGTAAAAATTAAAAATATTCTTCAGACCGTTAATATATTTTAAATTTAATTGTGAAACTAATTGAAAGGGCATAAAATTGTATGTATATGTTTTTATAAAAACGTTGCAAATACATGAAATGCGTTTGTGACAAGAAGTATTCCATAGTCGAACAATCCACCTTGTTTTAATAACAGAAAAAAGCGGAGTTGAAAATTTCATAATATTAGTTACACAAAAAAATCAATTAAATTAACGTTGAAAAAATAAAAAAATAATCGTGCAAAGTATGCAGATATTATACAAATATAGTCGCAGACAATTAACACGTTGACTGCCGCCCTGATGCAGCAGAAAAATTTTATTAGGTAATATTTTTATGTTTAACAAATCTTATAAAATATTTTCACAATACCCCTTTATATTTATTATTCATAATTCCAAACAGTTAGGAGATAGGAGTATTTGCAATTAGGTATATGAAAAAATTCTTAATAATGTAGGTGATAGATTCGTATGAACATTTAAGTGTTATTCACATGTAGCAATCAATGTATTAATTGGAAATTTTTATTACCAGCAACTATGTATGCAAATGTCTACCGCTGATAAAGTTACAAATAAGTAAAACCTGCCGAAAATTGGAAAAATCACAGTAATAAAAATCGTCGGAGAAACAACTATGCTGATTACAAATCTAGTCTATTTACGAATATAATCTAGTCTCTAGTCTATAGATTTTCTAACTTTTGTTACTCATAAGAATGTTATAGCTGCTTTGATTTCGGAGCGTTTTCTATAACAGTCTAGATCTTATTAATTTACACAAACAGTATCTTATCTCGCAAAAATAATTAACAGTAATAACGAAATTAATTTCAGTTATTTAAAAAAAATTTGCAATATCATTCAATTTCAAGGAGAGTCACGACACATCACTAGTAAAATATATGAATGTTACATAGATTATATATCAAATATAATAGGTTTCTCCGGAATTAATCATTACCTCTGCAAATGTGCAAATAGCAGTAGATTCCGTTGTCATATAGCTGCAATAATTTATCATTTGTCGAATGCCCCCTATATTGTGAAAATTGTAACAAAAATTGTGAAGATTAAAAAGACATCCCACTACTATTACGCAAATCGAAATTACTGGAAGGAAAAGCCATTCGCTTCATTCATCTCACGAATGCAAAAATGTTTGATAATGTATATGCAACATATAATATTGAATATTGTTTAGGTCTAGATATAGAGAAGTCGAAGATCTGGTGAGAAAAGTAAAAATTTATACATGACACTTCATAGTTCATAACCAAACGTAAGTCATATTCAAAGATTAACTTATTTAATACATTTAAAACTATGTAGTCTGTGCCCAGCGACGCTCAATATGTTTCCCCAAATTGGAAATAAATATTTCCAAGTTCGGCGAAACTTTCGAGCGATCAGTCCACGCGTGCATTCATGGAATCCTCTGCTTCGAAACACGCTTAGAAATATGTACTCCCCTTTTTCGGGAGTATTATTACAAGACGCTCTGAAATCGAAGCAGCTGTAACATTCCTACGAGTAACGCCATCCCGAACGGAAAGTTAAAAAATATCGATTTGCAATTTTTTTTATATATGATAAACTTCTATAAAGAATCTGAAAAAATTGTATATTAATAATTTTAAAAAGCTATTAAAACTATAAAAATATGAACATAGTGTTGTGAAAAATTAAGCTAATAATATAACCAAATATCGGTTTTTGATTTTTGTAATTGTCTTGCACCACTTCAAAAAATCTGAAAAAAGTGCAGATTAATAATCATAACAAGTCACTCCCACTGTAAAAATATAAACGTGGTCATTTGATAATTTCTAGTAAAAGAAAAATATTTGTTAACTTTTAGAATTTTGTAAAAATTCATTTTGAGGTTAAAAATTCACAAAGACGTACGCTATAGAGTAGAATATCCCTGATTTTTTTTTCAAAATTTTCCGCACGGCATAACAAAAGATATAAAACTTAACCCTTTTAGTGCTGTAGGCCGATATATCGGCTCTTGCTGTACTGGCGAGAAGTGCCAGAGCCGATATATCGGCCCGCACATTGTAGCGCTTTACTATTCGCATTGCGGGAGAACTCTATCTCAAAATAAATTTATAATACGTTATAAATGGTCTAATTTCATTACGAGAGAATTAAAAAAAAAATAGTTTTTCGTTTTAACTCTTTGTGGACGACGACTTTTTCCTATGGCTTGAAGATAACGAAATTATTATTATTTTTTATTTTTGTTATGTAATATTATTTATTTTGTAACAAAATATATTGGAAATGCAAAGTATATACTTTGTAATAAATGGTCTATATAAAATTATGATGAAAAGATGACGTTTTGTATGTGCAAATACGTTTTGTAAGAGAGAACTCAACTTTTACTTTCTTTATGATCTTTTATACCTTAGTTATTTATATAATTTTCAATGAATATAGAAGAACTAGTGTCATTGTTTTGTTCTCTATTTCGTCCTTAATATACTGCTTTTTGAATCATGTAAATATTGTTTCTTGTTTGGTTTTTATGAGCATTTTGCAAACCCTAGTAAAACCGTGATGTTCAGCCGATTATTCTCGCATAGGCACCGCTTTTTCGCCCGGCACTAAAAGGGTTAAAGTTCGATACATGGCAAAGATAATTTTCTTTGCACGGTCTCTTAACCGATATACCCTTTGTCATTTGGAACCACCTTTTGAACCAATTTTTTTTAACATTCATACTAACATTACAATGAATTACTCTTGTTAGTCATCCTCCTCAACGTAAAGTCGCTAGTCATAATCCGATTTTGTTTGCTATATAGGGAAACCTAATTTTTTTCCACATCAATACCCCCTTGCGCTACCCAATTAAAATTCAACTTTCTTTATTTTGGCGAAAAAATGTTGAGTCAAGACCAGTGATTACGTGTTGGAAGGGATAACAAAGCGCTTTATTGAAATATTAATGCGAATGCTAAAAAAGAATTATTAAAAGTGTTATAGGTCATGGAGAATAATTAAAAATCTCATTTTTTAGTTTAGGTTAAGATATTTCGAAATCTTGACATGGAACGACATTTTTACTGGCAGCTTCGTAATCAACGCATCAAAATGTAGGAAAAATAACTTCGTGACCTAAGAAATAAAAATGGTCTCAACCAGTCTTATTTATTTGATTATTTTTTTATCAAGTTGGTGACATTTGGAAAAACGGTATTTTGCATATAAAGTTGTTGGTAAAAAAGAGTTTCTTATCAATTGTTTGCGAATATATGAAAAAAAATATGTTATTTTTACTATTTTAATTATTATCTGGATTATTTTAATAGATAAAAAATTATTATATTTTAAAATTGATTTTTAATAACACATCACTGCTTCTTAATTATCCTATCAACATACATAAAATACACGTAAGTCGTCAAACTACTAATTATGTATTTTAAAGTAGGAAAATATTAAAAATATTTTCATAACTTTCTATTTTACATTTCTTCATTAGGTTTATGTTTGTACAAATAATTTTGTAATTTACTGAATACCTTCATTTATTATTATTGGTTCTATCGGAAATTTCTGGCCATTTTATGAATTTTTTAGTTTCAGGTATGATGCAAACAGGTTTTAGCAATTACCGTTATATCATCCATTTTTCAAAGGTTTTGTGATATGTGTATAAATCAACAGTCATTTAATTAATTCGTGTGATATAAATAACATTAGTGAATAAGACTCATTTACACCACCGTGTTCTTTGCGAGTTTCGGCAAATAAAATGGGCAATACGATTGTTACAAAGTAGAGTTTCTGTTATTTACTTAGGAAAGTTCGCAATATCGGAACTTCTGAATTAGCAATGATTTGAAAGGTATAGGAGCGGAGATTTAAGTTTTGAAAATGAGCCTTATTCAAAAAGATTGCTGAAAATCCACAACGATGTTTTTAGAAATATTTTCAAAAAGAATTCAACAATTAAAAGTAGTTTATATATTTACAACGGATATCACATCAGTTACGTTTTAAATATACATAGACGCGGATAGAATTTCTCGGTAGATCCAATAATTAAAATATCTAATATTTGATCATTTTATTAAAATCATTTCGCATATAAAAAATATCCTTGTCATCTAAAATTGACGCACTTGATGGCACGATTATCCCAAAACAAAATAAACATTGTAAATTAATATTAATATAATTTACCTCGGAATTTTATACAATAACAAATTTTATTTATCGATTGCCGTGCAGTAAACTTTCGTTTTCATATTATTGTAAAATTATATTTTGATAAGTCAAGAAATCAAATTTGTTTAATATTTGCGAAAACGATATAATTATAAAAAATAAAATTGATTTATTTCTTCAATATGATATTCGAAAAAAAAATCCATACATCTTTTAATCCTAATTTGTTACCTTAAAGGTATGGCATTTACATATAAAGAATACTAATTTATTAAAACCTTTTAGGATTGCAAATTTTAGATGATTTATGAATATTTGTTATTTTTATGTAAAATAATGAATGATTATATGATGATAATTAAAAAATTAGTTAAAATAAATAAACAGAAGTTTACTGCGTTAATTATTTAAAATTATAGTGTTATTACAAAATTTGTTTACTTTTTATTGTTAAAGCTATAAAGATTTACGTTACGCATGTATATTATAGACGATATAACAATTTTAAAATGAACATTTCTTTAAACGATTTTGTTGTACATTTATCCATCAAAAGAAACTTTGTTCGATGTTGCTAGATACGTAACATAAAATGTTAACAGCATCAAGCGCGTAAAGGTACTACATTTTCTTAATAAATAAATACTTTTATTTTTATTAACAGTATACAAAAAGCTAAAGATTATTTACGGAGATAATTTGGTTAATCCAGCCAATGAATGCCGAAACTTTGACATAAACACCAGGAACATCCAATCTTCCACAACCAAAGCCCCACGAAACAAGTCCAGCCAATTCGTAGAATCCATCATCTTGACAGACCAAAGGACCGCCTCCGTCACCCTTAAACATTTAAATTTTATAAATTATTATTAATATAAACTTTTGATCACATAATTAGCAGTAGATCCCATAGATAGAACAATCTACGTTTTCCTTGAAATTTTATTTTTCAAGATTTATACAGCTGTGCTTTTAATTAATCGTTTTATTTATTAACATAATTAATATGAAACTAGATATCACCAGTTCAAAACCCGTTCAATTTTTAACAAACTTTCGAAATTTATGGTATTTATTTAATGGAATACAATTCTGATGACATTGACTTTGACATAACATGTGTATATTTGTTACACATACAAAAATAAGGGATAAGTATTTTTTGTGTCAGCTGAGACGCTAGTTTAAAGGGTGAAATCACCTCTCAAAGTTTTAATTTGAAAGTACTTTTTGAGAAATTATATAAACAACTTAGTAGATCGTAGAATCTGTCATACTAAGAAATGAAATATTGCATAGAAAAATTTGGAATAGTTCACAAATTGCTAGCTATTTTGATAATGAATCTTCATTTTTTTTTTCACATAATATTCTAAGGAACTAATCTATATGAAGGACAGTGCGCAATTTTACTGAAAGAAATCGGAAATGTACTAATTTTTAAAAAGAATGATATACATATACATACATAGATTGATTCATTGGAACATTCTGCATAAAGACATATTAAGATATGTTGTCAAAAATATTAACAATTCTAAAGCGTCGATTCACGGCTGCCACGTCCCTGCCATATTTATGTTTAGCGAGTGAGAATGAAAGGGGTAAATGAGTCGGTTGCGTGTATGTATCCGAGTGAATATGTTAAAATACTAAGTTGAGATAAAAAATAAGTAGTAATTATGCAGATAAAGTCTTCCGCACAGATTTCAGTGACCTTGGAATATGTTATTAACGTCGGCATTTTAATTACCTTTTCTCTAAATATCATACTGTAGAGTTTGTTTAATTTAAACAAAAATACTTTAGATACTAAATATCATATATTGTAAGTTTAAGATAAAACGTTGATTTTAGTACATGTTTACATTATATTTGAGTTACGTTTGGCTTTGTTTCTGTAATCTTTTAGCATTTAGTATTCTCAATGCAGCATAACGTGAAGTTACGTAAAATTAATTTAAATGGTTACTGATTATTAGTCATCGGTGAGCGATCAACAACTATTAAAGCGATCGCTATTTGGGACATTTTAAGATTCAATACCTTTCTATTTGAGTAATCGGCTGTCTGACAGCAGTTGGGATATTTTCCTAATCGAACTAACATAATCTACCCTAATCCACATAATAGACGAATAAAATTAATCAGATTAATATTCAGGTAATTTGGGCGACAATTGATCGTACATGCTCAAATTCAGTATCATTGAAATCGGTTCGGATCTTTAAGTTCATATACTGTTATAACCGTACCGTCACCGTACTATTGTTTGCAGAAACAAAATAATATTCTTAATATGTAACATATTTTACTCTATCCCTAATAGTTGCCAGTGGTCATTAATTGCCAGTAGTTTCAACACTAAAAATTTAGTTCCATAATAATATAATTTTAATTAACACGTTAAATTTATAATTAAATTAGTTTCTTTGTAAATTTGATTAATAATTTTAATATTATCAGTATTAAATATTTGTTACCTGACATGCATCGTTGCCTTGTTCTCCGCCAGCACAAAAGCTACTTGCTGGTAAGATGAAAATCTTTTCAGTTACAGCATTTACTTTTCGTATGCATTCAGCATCACTCACGATTGGTATTTCAGCTTCGCGTACTCGAAGAGGGATAGGTCCAGCTGTACATAAATTCATACATGTTAAATATAAGTTTCATTCTGGAAATGTAATTGTTTTAGAATGTATAATAATAAATATTTGTAAAAATATAACGTACAGAAAAACATAAATAGTATAATAATTGTAAAAGTATAATAAAATAATTGAGATAAATTGTACAATAATTGATATTTCAATTAATATTCCATTTTGAAGGATCAGATCTATTTAGTAAGTTTATACTTTATGATTACAGAAGCATGAAAATTGATTTGCAGAGTTTAAGGTATAAACTAAAATAATTATTTTAACGAATGATCTTTACAAAAATGACATCTCAAGCCTAAATTGATCTTGGGGACAAGATTTAAAGATACTTGCTATTCTGACATATCGAGTCACGAAGCGAAGAATCGTGCGACGAAAAACGGATAGAAATTTCGCTAACGCCGAAGCGAGCTCGCGGTTCCTGCTGACCTCTTTTGGGAGAGAATAAGGTAAATACAACCAAGTACCCATTAGAGTAAAGGAGAGTACGAAGCCTAGATTTTGGACACCTGGATTAGCACAGGAGAGTACGGGAGCTCTAATCTGGCCGCCCTGAGATGGAGAGAACTGCTGGATTTAACCGCTGGACACCATCCAGGGAGAGCGAATGGGAGAGTGCTCTTTGATCGCACTAGGGTTATTGAAGAGAACGGTTGAAGTTTACCACCGGATGCCTATTAGTTTATAGAATATAGGAGAGAACGGCCAAATTTTGCCGCTGATCGCCTACTGATGAGAAGAATGCGGAGACTCTATCCTAGTCGCTTGGAATGGAAACAATGGCTAGATCTTCCGCTGGGCGTCTTTCAGGGAATGGACGGAGAAATCCTCCAGGACACTTCTAGCTTGTTTACCGTATTAAATAATTAATTGAAAGAGAATAATGTCCAAAAGTTATGCCGAGCATTTTCTTGGTTAAATTGATTAAATTGAATATTTATATAGATTCTCGTTTAATATTAATTAATTGTTATTTTGTTCCTTAATTGAAAATTCCTTTATGGGTTTCTACAATTTTAAAAATCGATCAAGCGAAATTTGATAAAGGAGAATACGATTGTATCAGAAATGTAGATGATCATTGGGTGTTCGAGATGATCACTAACGTAAGCGACTGTCATATGGTCGTTATCGAGAATTGTGTGATATCCACTATACTACAAAAGGACACGTTAATATCGGTAGTGAAATTCACACCGATTGTTTAAAGAGTTACACAGAATCGAGTGCAGAAAGCTGTACATATACATGAGAGTATTAGTCACAGTGAAAAATTCCTAGGTAAGTATAATTTTAAATTTCAATTAGATTACGGTCAAATTTCAATTAAACTTTAACTACATCAAATTTAATAAATATCAGCTGACGACGGTACACATACTCAAAAAATGGAGTCATATCGCCGTTTTGCAAAAAACTGAATGAGAGGATGAGGATATTTTCACGACAATGAATTTGCATTTCGATTGTGCGGACATTTATGACGACAATAATAAATAATCAAATTTACCTATTTATCACATTAAAGTAAGTTATGCAGTATTCCAAAAATATCGAACTTTAACAACATATGGCTTTTGAACTGATGGATTCCGACATTCATTGTATTCTATCCATATTTATAAAATCAATATCAAATTATACAAAAAGTTAAAAACATGGTGTCTCGAAACAACGTTTAACGGCCTTTATGACAATGACAAATTACAATGAATAAAATTATGACAAATGACAATGAATAAAAAAATGTGTGGTGCAGTTATATTAATGGATGTAGCTACAGGTCATAGTCGTGTATATACATGTGTAATACAATATGACAGAACGCATCGTTCAGATAGATGATTCTAGTTACGTCTACATCTATGAGTCGTTTATTTGTTTTACATTTGTTATACTAGTGGTTTGTTTACATATCTCATTTTCAAAAACCATAATTGTTTATCGTAATAACTCGATTTCAGTACTTCGTTACGAACACCTTGCGAAACTTTACTGTATATTGTCACAAAAATGTTAGAAAACATGTTACAGAAAACGGTATAAAAAGTACGGCGTATTTTTTATATTAACATGCAGGAAGATGAAACGTGTAATGGCAATCAGAAGTGCGTTACATGTGTTCTTATTCAAAGATCTGTACATTGCACTCGAATGAACATACGCTGTCCAGTAATGAATCGTATAATGGGTAAACTTCAAAACCAATCTTTTTAACTGATTTTAACGATTTTCAATTTCATCCTGAGTAGTTAGCCACCCTAACGGTGATCAAGGTATTAATTTAATCAAACCTATACGTATAAGTAACAGAAGAAATAATAAAAAAGTTTGATCGTGTTAGATTAATATCTTGACTGTCATTATGTGGTCGGCTACACAAACTGAAACTCGAAATCATTGAAGTCGTTTACAAAGTTTGGTTTCATAATTCACCCGTTATAATTTTATCACAGCAAAATGTTGTTCAGAATTTCAAATTCTACAACATATTTCAAAAGCATCGAAATCTATAAGAGAGTAATTTTTTATAAGTTTGTTGTAAAGAATTCGATCTTTATCAAATATCTTCGGTTTTGTGGAACCAAAATGTTTGATGTATGGAGCATTTATATCATTCATTTTTGAGACAAATTGATAAATAAGTATGGAAGATATTTTGGTTTAAGAACATTCGAATAAATTGTGCTCATTGCCGGTTTTTAATATGTTACCAATGTCACTATCCTAATGATAAGTATTGTAGTTTATACAGATGAAGGTTCTAGTGTGAAGTATGTACTTGTATACATATAGTGAAGTGAACTTAAAGTTGGCATAAACCTTAATTCATATTTAAATTTATTCCAACAATTTCATCTCATTTTTCTTCTTTCCGCTTATAATCAAGAAAGATAGATCAAATACTTAATGTAGGAACTTTGGGTACGTAAGAAATGTGTTGATCCAAAGATTAAACTAAAGCTAAATATAAATATAGATACATATAGATAAATATCTACATATAGATAAAACTAAACGTTATAGTTAATAAGAAGAATAAAAGTCTTAATAATAAGAATAATATTATTTTCTGATTTGTTGATTGTAATAGTTACATTTGGCACAACGATCAAGTTTGCAAAACAAAAATGTAACATATTTTCGTATTTTTTAGCGTTTTACTTATAATCAAATACTTGGACATTAAAATTACAAAAAACTAAAAACTTGGGCTTAGCAACTTTTATCTCTAAACAACTCTTTTTATACTTTATTAATGTTAGTTTAATACTGAAAATTATTTATATTATTTCTAATCTAATTATTTGTTGCAACGAATTTTGTAACAAAATCGTATTATATATTTATCTATTTTACTCCATGATTGTCAAATTCCTTGCAGATAAATAAAATAATTATTAGCTTTTATGATCTAAATGACGAATTTTAAATCATTTTATAATAATTTCCACAAAATGTGCCGTATTAAAGTTTTCTGGACTACTATATTGCATGATATAATGTATAACATTCTATTAAAAAAATCACAGCACAATCGTAATACTAATTTTAAGAATGGTACAACGACGATCGGTACAGCGGCGGATTTGTACCTGCTCGCTGGACCTTCTCTGGCTATCGATGGAACAATAAACACGTAATATTATCCAATTGTTAAAAATCGATTGAAACTTGTTGAAAAATGGTTGTATAAAAAGGGCTCACCCTCTTCGAAAACAAATCTCAACACTTTTCTCCGTAAAAAATAGGAAAAAATTGTATATGAAATATTGCTAAATTGCAATAAACAAAAAATTCCAAAAACACGTTTCCCCCATTTTGATCCATATTTTACGTATACAAATCTGCATAAAAATCGAACGGCATTTGGGGTAAAAAATTGACAAAAAAATCCAATTTTTTAATGTATTATTTGAATAAATAATTTCTCCCGAAATTTACGTAATAAACTAAATTCCTTACTCAAAAATACACATTTAAAAAAAAAATTCACCCTCCTACACCCTCTAGTTTGCGAGATATTAAAAAAAATGTGTTTTCAACCCAACTTCAAGGGCTATTTTCACCCCCACAACATGCATGTCAGCAGATATAAAAAAATATGGGTCAAATAATTTTCGAAAAACTATCAAATATGTAAATTTCATTAAAATCCGCGTGTAACACTTAAGTGAGGTCCTTTGTAATGAATTAATTAATAATAGTATATTACCCTGAATCAAAGTGTATTGAAACGTTTTGTATATTCAATATAAGTACTTACCTTCTCCCATATATCCATAACCAGTCACGGTGCATCGTTTACCAGCTGTGTGGCTGACTCCTCGTGCAGGAAGACATACAAGACAAACACCATCTTTAAGCTCTGCTTGCCCATGTAGTTTTAACAATGCTATATCATTATCTAGTGTTTGACTGTTGTGATTATGATGAATATAAGTCGTTGCTACTCGTAAAGTTTGTGCACCTGGACTTCCATATTTCCGAGTTAAATCGTGATCTCCTACCCTCACATAAATCGCATCACCAGATCTCACAATGCTGTAATTCAATTATTGAAATTATTGACTTTTCTTATAATTTATTTATACTATGTTACATATATTATTTTTATGAAATATTATTCGATAATAATTTATTGTAGCTATTTCACGCCAATTTTTATGACCTTGAAATATGTTATCAAAGTCACTGCTCTCAAAATTTATTCTTTGTACTTATTATCGTCACGCGGTCGCCGTTTTCAAGATATTCGCAAAATAATACTAAACTTTCTTCTCAATTATTATTACGTAATAGAAGCTGGAGAAATGTCATTATAAAAAATACAACAATGCTTGTATTGAAATCATACTTCCATTAAAATAAAAATTCAGCAATATAACCAATATAATCCTCTCCGGATTCTACATCGTAGAATATTCTCTTGCTCCACACCAACGTGGAATTCATCAATATAAAATTCATCCAATTAGTACATCAATCTTAATTCAAATAGATTGCGTGAATACGAGACTAATCAGAAAATTAAAGGCGCGCGTATAGAACTATACAGGGTGTTTGATTTAAGTGCAACAGCCTACATTTTTTTATGTACAATATTATAGTGGGTTTTGAGACGAATTCAACGACTATATCGCATCATTCCACTAGTTGGGACCATAGATTTTTGCGATTGAAATTGCGTCAATGTTCAGTGTACACGGAAACATTGGCTGCAGCGCGCTGCCTCAAAGTTTACTCGGTCAAATTTCATTCCTGTCCAACACTTAATGCAACATGTAGCAATTTATATCATTCTTAATAATTAAGAAATCTATCATTTGTTATCATCATTACGTATGTCCAAAAATTCATATAACTTCATCTTACCTACTTCTAATAAGACACACAATAATCACTAAAGCCAGAATAATATCCAAAATACGTTTGTAAACACCGAAGAGACTCGTAAAATACCTTATCTGTGGCTATTTACAAATAGTGTTACGAAATAATTTAATCGTAGTATTTACATTACTTTAACTTTGTACAAGATTACACATTAGTTATAATATTAATCTAAGCTAACCCAATTTTACTGATAATTGGATGATAGAAGTGGATAACTGAAGTTTTTTTTGCGAATATTTCGAAATCGATGGCCGAACGGCGATAACATGAATAGAGAAAGGTTATTGAGAACAGTGATCTTTAAAGCATAAGTTAAAGTACTCGAAATCGGTGAGAAATCGTTAAAGTAAATAATTAGTAATTATTCTAACGTAAAAATCAGAGTTCATTAAAATCTTCGTCCCTATTCTGAATTTACATTCCAATTGAAGTAATATGTTGTGTTTATAATCTTAGAGAGCAATAATAATTACTTTGTCACACAGTGTGCTGCCGTGAGGACCCATTGCGTTCCAATAAGTGCACCTCCACATAGATACTGATTAAGGGAATTAATTAGAGCAACTTGCCAACACCACTCATTAGCATCGGCATCTTCTCCGCCAACAACTCGTGCTCCCCTTTTAAAGTTACGAGCTTGGACTGGTCCACGATAAGTTCCTTTTACACCACACACGTACTTACTGTAAACAGGACTTCTTACAGTTGTTGTCATCGGCGTTGTCTCATCTGTAAAAATAAAAATAATCTTTCTGTCTTATAATGAAATTATAATAGACGATAATGGTGAATTAGCATGGTTGTTTTCGGTATATTTGCAAGTGTAACATTTTGTTGAGAGATTTAATTTTATCTGCTAAACATGACAAGAAACATTTAGCTATAATGTTGTAGGTTGATGTATAATATATAATGTTTTGGAATCTCAAATCTATAGGGTTGAAATGAAGGTAAAAGACGGTTATGTTCTCACGTCTGGTATTTTGATATATTGTACACAATAATAATAATAATAATATATACGTGTTTAGAAAAATAATGCTGCAATTTAAGGATGTTGAAAAATATATTATTTACGTTACAGTAATAAATTAAATTTTATATATGTTTTAAGTAATATATCTTTATGATTACATTTAAAAAACCAAACCGAAATAACAAATCTTTCTTTTGTTTTCGTTACGTTATGCTGTGGGCCCTGAAACAATCCGCACAACGACAAGTAAAAAAACAGCGATAAGAGAAAATGCCACAAGTAAAAACATTCTTAGCTTTAATTTAAACATAAAGTAACAATATGAGACTGAGCATAAATTGCTTCTTAGACGGTTAAAAATTAAAATATTATTGTATTAAAACTTTTGACTTACATAAGCATTTTACAAAAAATAAAATTTAAATATGTAATACTTTTCATTATATGTATAGGATGGACTATACAAAACAATTCATTCACTAATTTTTGTTACTTGCAATGATATTAAAAATGTTTCATACATAATTTAAATAAATTAAAGGGTGAAGAAGACGGAAGATACATTTTTTAAGTGTTATTTTTTTAAGATCAATTTTTTGTAAAGAGCGCTCATATTTTTTTTATATAAATATGTAATTAAATGTATATAATATGTATAGCGTTAAAATTTTCAAATCTTGGAGAAATAAGTTATACCAATGAAATTATTTTACATGAAGGAACATTTATGTTAAAATTAATTATATGTGTTATGTTTATGCTTCTTTGTTTTAACACATGGATTTTTAAGAACTCTTGTCATATTATTATATAAATTTGTTTTCTGAGCAGTAGTTTTAATTTTTGCATATCTATTTATGTCAACATTAGCAGTTTTATGAAGCGTTATAATAATGCCTGCACCAGTACAACATAATGGGCAACTAGATCCAAGAATTACTTTTTTACACACACTGTTAGCCAGAGATATAAGTTTACTTCATTTTCAGCTAGCTTATTATTACGAATAATGTAATTGTTTTTTTTGCACTGAAATATTATGTAAAAATACAAAAGAAACCATTATGTATAAGAAATAATTTATATATTAATTTATTACAAAAATTATAAATTATTGTCGTTTTTCTGAAAAATATCATTTTTAAGTTGAATAAAAGTATAACATTACTTATGGACAACTATGAATTTGTTAACGAATGACAACAGAAATTAATTTTAGTAATCACTTGTCACTACATCATTGTTAATTAACTAGACAATTCTAGTTTTCAATTTTTTAATGAAGTTTTAAATTACACTTTTATCAATTTCTTCTCACAATTCAATAACAAAACACATTTTAACAATACAACTTTTAACTCCAGAACGGTTGAATGCAATTCGTCGGATTTAAAAATTGAGTACATAAGTATAGTCCGTACATTTTCAATTATATTTATATTTGAAAAAAAATGCCAACAATTTAAAAGTTTTAATAGTGTGTTCCTTAAAACACAACTGTACGTTTGCATTGCGGTGAATAGAGGCATTATTTTATTTTAGAAAGTATGAGAACTGACATGATTCGAAAACTTGACAGTTTTTTCTTTTCTTTTTAACTTGCAAATAATATTTTCGTAGAAGTTGCAATTTGTTTTTCATAGAATTGTTGTTATTATATTCTTACGTAACACTGTACAAGGCCAAAGCAATGTTATCGTAATAGTAAGCTAGCTAAACATGAAATAAAATTACAATTTTGGTTATCAGTGTATTTATTCATACGTAGCTGTTAGAAAGCTCTGGCTTTTACTATAAAATAAAAGTAATTCCAATTTTCTCTTGTCCTCTAATTAATACATTAATCACCGTGTTAAACTAGTTACTAACAGCGCCTTTGAATATTGGTATAGCAACATTAAACATTTTCATTTACATTCCGGAAGAACTGACTTATGCATTAATCTAATCTGTGCTGAGCATTGCGCTAGCTATTATAATTATTAATAATTGATGGGTCTTATTGCTGCATTTAATTGACATAACATAATAAAAATGTATCGCTTTTATGAAAAATGCAATTCAAAATAGAGGCAATATTATGATGTAACAGTAGCGACTGTGCAAAAGTGTTTTACAAAAAACGTCAAGAATTTAAAACCGCGAACTATTAAATAAAATATACTAAACCTTCCTTTTCCTTTTAAAATAAACTTTCCTTACCTTTCAAAATAAACTAAATTTCTTACTACACATTTTATTATAATTTTAATAAATGAACAATTATTTGAGATATTTTATAGCTTAAATACTGTTAGATATTTTGTAACTTACACATTGTTGTTGTAAGAGAGGTTGTATATGGTTTCGATGTAACGAACATAGTGTCGTTCCTGTTAATCGATATTGGCACGCTAGAATTTCCTTCACTGAATTCTCGTATCAGTGACTTCGGTGCACAACACTGATGCCGTTGTTTCTTACACTTAAATAAGTTTGTCAGTTCAGCATTTCCTACCAAGAAAAATGATATATAATATACTGTATAGCGAACAAACAATTGTTTAAAAATATATATCCAAAATGACGTTTATCGTCGATATTAAATTTCAGTTATATTTCAAAGTTATTAAAAATGTTTATCATTTAAAACATGCAAGTGATAACTACAGAAATAACAAATTAGTATTTAATATCAGATTGTGACAATATTAGGCTGCAAGCACACAATGGAATCAAAACTTTCATTTTGGATACATTCAACCGTAACATTTATAAAAATATAATGTTAATAAGATACAGTACATCGTAAAAAGCTTACACACTAACAAAGTTACAGATTCTTTACTTCAAAATAATTCGAAAGATTCTTTACTATATTGCAATCAAGCATTCCATTTTTAAGAAACAACTGATTGAAAATTGAGTGTTTAACTTGAGGAGAGAGAGATGGGCCAGCTTCAATTAAATTTGAAGATATGATTGGGCATTAAATAAATAAAAATGATATGTCAGGAACCCCAGGGCGTGATTCTACACTTCTGAATTGGTGAAAATTTGTAAATAATTGTGATCACAAAATTAACCTCTACCCCTAAATTCAAGGACAAATTTTTATTGTTACATTACAATTAAGAATATTGCTGCATATGAGGAATTAATTGCAGAATAGGGTTTTGAACTAAAAAATATTTGCTGTTTTTAAATGCATGTAAAGAATAAAATTTATTTTTTACTCGTCAGTAAAACTACCTAGTAGTACCACGCCATAGTTGCAAGATGGCCTTTGGGTTGAACAGGATTGATATACAGAAATTGTAGCCCCGTCAACCACTAGCAAGAAAGCCATGTGCGCGTCATTTAATGGCGACGAACGTAAGAATAAACCGCTACACATTTACCGAAATTTTATTACTTTTTCCGCTCAGTTTTATTAGAACTAACTATGGAAATGCGATACATTATATTAATATCGTGTGTGTTATATCCAACAAGGTTTTAAGTTAAGACGAGAGTTTGTAAATATTTTGATTTTCCACAAGAAGAATTTCTGCGGTATGGACACTTTTGTGAGCCCAATTAACTTCTGATTGTCATAAAATTACATTTTTGTTATATTGACATATTGTTTTACAACAAAGTTGATATAAATTTGAAAGCTTTGTAATTCCAACATACATTCCTATTAATAAGAACTTTAAAACTTGCATTGTATACAAATATTAATGGTTTAAGGTCGGCAGTTCAAGAAATGCGAATACTTTAGTGATTCACTGAGGCTGAAATTACACGAGCGTTAAAAAGGAATTCGTCGATTGAGGTCATTGGATGTGTGCCGAATATTGGTGTTCATGGCACATTTTAGAAAAACGATTAGTTTGCAACATCAAACTTTTTATTCTGATGAAAAAAAATATATAATGTGATAAAAAAGATTGCATCTCTATAATGAGGGTCTCCATTTGGAGGGAGGTGAGAGTGGAGGTGCAAGACCCCAATTAAAAATTTTAATTGAAAATTAATGTATGTTAATTAAAAATTAAAAATTAAAATTAAAATGTATATCAATTAAAAATTTTTGGCATAATACATGGAATTCTTTTTATATAGACGTAACTAACACATCTCCGCTGTAGTAGCCATTATTGTCAAGTGAAAGACAGGATGACACAGTAGGCAGCCACGACCTGAATGCGTAATGCATATGCATTTCACTGATGCAATGACCGTTGAATTAGTATTATATTTTGTATTTTTGGTTAATGAGACACTAATTTCAATATTTCAAAATGATTGTCTCTGTGCTTTAAAGCGGAGCAGGGATTTTGCACTCCTTCTCCAGAAAATATAATCTAACCTGATCATACTGTGATCTAATATTTGTAGACGAACTAAAATATTAACTTCTATTCGTATATGTATAAGTGACAAAATAAATTTATCGTAAAAAAGCAGAAGATAATTATGCTTGTGACTGTGTTATAGGTCCCCACTTTTAAGGAGTTATGGACCAACTTTGAATTGATTTTGAAAGCCTTATATAGCAAAAAAGAACTGCTCTCGGCGATCCTTGTCTCTCTAACCTCGCTAGAGATAGAATATGTCTAATAGGCTAAAAGAGGGACAAGGAAAGCAACAATTTTTTTGATACAAGATTTTAAATGAAGAAGCAATAATTTCTTATATTTTCGTTTCCAAAATATTCTATATATAATTATGCAGGTCGATAAAGAGCCCAATTTTTCAATTTGATTCTATTATACCTTTAAGAATTTTAGGTAAATAAATTGTCAATATTTAAATATGAAATGTGATGTTGTAATAACCGGCTATTACAATCAGTTTATAGAAAAAGGAAATAAATGATAGTCCCATACTGTTTCGGATATCGTAACAGATTCGTGAATATGTACATATACATAAAATTTAGTACATCGATAGTTAGTCGCGAAATTCTGAAGTATACATGTATGAAAAAATCATCGAAATCAGCGATACCGTCTGTTGTCAAAGCAATTACCATATCGAATACATACGTTAAGTTAATAAATTAAAAAACAAAACTTTACCTACTTCTTTAAATATTAATAAACAAACAAATTCGTTGTGAGACAAACATTCTTCTTATTTTACCATGCAATTTCGATAGGAATAAAACGAGCTATAGGAGCGTTACGATCAAAATGTGAACGATATTTCATCATTTTCTTGATCATAAGAAAGCAATTGTAATTATAAAATTACTTGATGTTTCTGACTATTGAACCTTGCAATTGGAAGTTTCTAAAATACACTGAGAGCTTCCCGTTTAGCTCACATTACCTATACAAAAATTACACGTTAAAGAACATAATTACAGCTTGTATTAATACCTTGAATGTAGTACTGTTGATTGAAATTCCATAAGGAAACGAATATGTTTCGGTGTATAATTTTGTCGCAGGTAACGTAATGGTACCCGGTCCGTACATTTTGGTAACTACTAATCGAAAAGACGAACAATGAAAGACATCAAGGAATTTTTGATAAAATATCATTCACATTTGAATAAGATGGAGGGACAACGAGCATCGTCATCGCTGTTCCATTTGTGGCAAAAAGGTAATATTTTCTTGTGAATGCTTCTTTAAAATAGTTTTTGTATTATTTTATAAGATGCTACAAATCTTGATTCTGCTATTTGGCTTTTAAAACTTCATAAAATAATAATTTTTGTATACTTTTATTTGTATAAAATTTGAAAAGCCAAATTGTCAACTCGGACTATGTAACACCTTGTACGACACTATATAAAGAATATTTTAAAAAGGTATATTCGAGAAAATGTTACTTCTTTGCGTGTAGTTCTAATCTTATCAAAGATTGCCAGAATTTCTTAGTTTAGTTGCATAAAATTCCTAACGTCAATTCATCACACTATTTGATTCTTAAACATTAAAAATTAAAATTTCGTTTCGTGACACAATCTTTTTTTAACTTTTTGGCATGATGTGGTAGTATTCAATAAATACGGGCAAAACGTAATGACTTTAATTGTCGGAATCTGTTAAGTCGAAAGTTATATGTTGTTACAATTTGTTAATTTTGGATACTATGTGGCTTACTACATATTAGCTACTTTATAGTTTTCTTTAATGTGGTAATTAAGAAAGTATTATTATTTCATAAATCGTGTCCATTAAAAATACCATTAGATCGATATTATTTCGGCGACGAAAATTGTCGCCGTATATGTATATTCGCACGGTCGAAGAGCAAATTCACTGTCGTGAAAACGTACACTTCATATCACCCAGTCTTTTGCAACGCGCCAGTATCATTCCATTTCTTGAATATGTAAATCGTCGCTAGCTAACATTTATTACATTTCATTTAGTTAAAGTTTAATTGAAATTTGTTCCTAATTTAACTCAAATCCAAAGTAAATTATACTTACTTACGAACTTTTTATTGCGATTAATATTCTTATGTATATAACTTCCTACATTGAGTCCTGCGTAACTCTTAAAACAATTGTACTATATTAACATGTTTTTTACATATTAACATGCTAATGTCGACCATTTCCCACTCTCAATGATTATCTATTTTTCTGACACGATTGTATTTTCTTTTACTAAATTTTGTTTTAAATTTTGTTTCATTATCAGTACGACTTATCGGCCGTTTGCGTTTGGCTGGGTCTAGTGAATACTACTTGTAGTTTTCTATACTTAAGGGGTAAAACCACTCTAGAGTTTATATATTTATTGAATACTATTTGGGAATGCGAAAAAAAATTTTTAAAAAGTGGTGTCCCAAAACAAAGTTTAGCTCATTACGAATTTTCAAATGTTGAAATGTACATGTGTAGAATGTGTATTTAGGACAATTATTTCCAGATATCATATATTTGCTTTATATTTTATTATTTTCAGCGTTATGTTCGACATATTTTTCAAAGTTAGGCAGAGGATGGAGGTTATTACGTAATATAAAGTTATCATTTGTAGAAAAAAAGACAAAAAAATGTAATTTTATATAAACACTCCGGTGGTTAGTACATACTAATGCAAATGTTGTAGGTATATTTTCATCCGTGAATCTTATGAAGGTGTAAACAAGAAATGAATTTAATTTAAGAAGTCTGATGAAATTATTACGTACGAAAGATGCAATAAGTACATCTTGTTATGAAGTTGAAGTCGCAGAAAAACATGAAAGACTATTTAGTACTAAAATGTACGATTACGTACGATTTTAAGAAAAAAATACATAGCGATAGAGAACTGTGTAAAGGTACATATATTACGTATTTATATGTCTATTATGTATACATAATGCATATATACACATGTATATGTATAGTTATTAAGAACATTTTAACTGATATTTAAGCAAAGCAATAATTTCAGTATTCCTCAAAAATGTTCAAATCAATAAAAATATATTTGCAAGATATTATACACACGTATGTATGCACATCCTTGCATATATTGTGCAAAAGTCGAAATTTTTTTGCACATTCTGTAATGTTTCATTACATACGGATCACTGCTACGTGCGCTACCATACTATTTCAAAGTATTAAAAAAATAAGCCTAGATATTATTTCATTCAAATATAGTTTGTAGTTCAGATTTTCTATTAAAGGTAAAATAAATAGAAAGATAATTTTAACAATTATGCTTCGATTTATATTGCTAATTACTAACAGCCTCAAAATATGTATAATAAATTATGGATTTTTTTCACATTCTTACTTAAAAGTTGCAGAGGTTTATGACTACACATTCTCTTGTGTAAATAATAAAGCAAAACCAACCAGATATTATTATATAATTTCCGCTTGAATTAATTGATCTATTTTCTTTATACATATTTATGTTTCAACTGTAGCGACAAGAAAAATGTCAATCATTTGTATGCTGAAAACAAAGATCTGTATTACAAACCAGTAAAGAATTTTTCGATTTCGTTTGTCAAATAATTTTCCATTTTTACAATGTACATTGTCTTTTAAATATTCTCTGTAGGGAGTATTCCACGAAACGACGGATAAACTCCGTGTTTAGAATAATTTCCAAGTAGAAAATGTTATTCGTTTTCATTTTTGAGATATTGATATAAATCATAAATAATAATTAACCCTTTGCACTCCTTAATTTCTTTTACCCAGCAACTCCTTAATTTACAAAATAGATCAAGAAAGGTGTCGTCGTAAAGTGTACTGCAATATTGTAGAATATATATATATATATATATATATATATACTACAATGTTCATCCAATCTATTTATCTAAATTATTTATAAGATCCAAAAGAAATGTATTCAAGTTAATCATGTATATCAGCTGTGTACATACATATATTATCGGTGTATTTTCCGACTGAAAGACTTGCATACATTTTACCAATTGTAGGTATTTATCAAATTTGATAGAATGTAAATTTTACATTCACAATTATACGCTCAAAGAATGAGTAGCGTAAGTGATATGTCTGCTGTTGTTGCATGAACGATTTGTTCATAACAATCAGAACGCAAATACTATCTTCTAATGTGGCAATTACATAAAAGATGTATCAATAGTCCATTGCTTATATAACATTTTTTATTTAAAATGATCTCCCAAATAATATAATATATATAGATATATTTCCTGACGAAATTTATCGGTTTGTTCATACAACAACTTGTGTTTAGTTCAAACGAGCGATTTTAGTATGCATACACTTAATTATGGACTACTTTCGTATTGTCACCATTTATATTGGTGGTTAAGTAATTTCGTTTGTAGACAATGCGAAAAAATGTCTCGTACGAAACTTGTTTGATTTAATGGAGAAAAAAGAATAATATACTATAATTTTATTTAATTACCGTTTTCAAAAATATCAGTATTAATGCTTTTTTTAAAAGTAGAATTACATTATTTTATTATGAAATTTAAACTAAATTCAGTGATATATATAATGAATATATATGTCAGCAGTCATTTATTGGTTATTTAATGAGAAATTCTAAGTTCGAATAGATTTTCATAAGACTACCATATACTATTTCTACTTGAAGTTACATAATAGAGTGCTTACTCGGCACTTGTACGATAATGAGACCGAAATTGTAGATAAAGATCAAGATTCTTGCAACGAACGAAGTTTCCGATAAATCGCATTAACCTCTCTTTATCGTCGCACTTTACTTCTACTGCTGCCTACTACTATAACATATATAGCATATATAATACGTATAATACAGAGATAACAGTTATGTGTTAACAGAATGTAACGAACAGTGTTTGGGTGTTTGAATGCAACTGTCAAGTATTGCGTTTATAATTGTATCGACTGTAGAATTTAACGACAGACCTGATATACATATAGCAATCTATGTGTTATTAGTATGTGTCCACTTATTAAGAATTAGTTTTTCATATCTAAAATTAATACACAGTACATTCTGCCAATAATGGTACAACTGCATTGAGGATTATTTCTCTGGAAAAAATAAATTAAACGCGTGCATTAAAATTCTTGTGTATGATGTTTCATTTTGGAGAACAGCTTCGAAAATCTATTTGATGTATTTGTATTAACTTGACGTTTTAATTTGACGGATATACTTCGACTGATGTTTGAAATTATTGAAAACATGACTAATGTTATCATCTATGTTTTACTAGGCTACATCATGCTAAAACGTAAAAATCGAGTAAAAAATGTCCTAAACGAAAAATATGAATGCCGGACTAGTCGTGGTACATGGTAAAAAAAATTCCAGTTTTGCCCTCTTTTTCTTATTTAATAACACACAAAAAGTCTGAAAAAATTCTTCAATATTGGAAGTCCAGTAGCACATGTTGCAGAGCTTTTGCAGACTATTTGATCGCTAATTGTAGTTGTAAAAAATGGAAAACCACAGAAGGATCGAAGAAAATGCGATTTTTTATTGAAAATGTAGAAGCGCTACTTTCATATTAGTGCTGTAACAACATATTGACATAATTATTACTCCCTAATTTTTTGAGATTCTGTGGTAAGGTGTACCATAGTTAAAAAAAATCAATAATCAATTATTTTGTGTGTAAAGTATCTTATATTTCGAGTTTGCATGTCTTCTTCTGTCAGTATATTTATTAAGTAGTTTTAAATAGTTTTTGCATCCATAATTGTCACAAATGATACAAGTAATGGCAACTCATCAGGAAAAACAAACTCTACCAATGCAGAAAATGCCAACGAGTCGGACACTCTAGTATCAATTGCAACTTAGGATAAATGCGGCTACAACCTGGAAGACGCAGCATGTGCCAACTACAAATGCATAAGATACACAGCGAACTACAGAGGATGCCTTAATCTCAAGATGGTTCAAGACATGGCAGACGAAAAGAAATATTAAGAAAAAAAAAAAAAATTAAGCAAAATAAACCATATTCACAAATACATATCATCTAATGTCTCATACGCACAGAGTACACATCGAATTCTGTCACAAATATCCACCATACACACTCTATCCTGCTCACAAGAGATACACCCCACACACCAATACAACAAACCCCCTATTCATCCTACTATAGAATCACCACCAATGATCAATCTTGAAAACCCACAGCAAACACTGCAAATCAACAACAACTAAAGCCACAGAAATGATTTACAGTGTATGCTAACGTCATCCCAAAACGACAAAATAGAACCATAACACAAATAAAGTAGATATAAAAGATCTTAAAATGATAACCATGAACGTGAACTCGCTAACCAGCAATAATAAATGATAGTTCAACCAACCATTCAACAAGAAGAATGAGCTCAACAACCGCTGTAACACAAGGAAGCTAAAAACAAATCCATCCAAATATGATACAATCCTATTTAGAAAAATCATGAATTATCTCAACAAACCACAATGTTTCGACTTATATCAAAATCACAGACCTTACCACGCAAATAACTGAATTTCCCACACTAAATGGTTGTCAAAAACAGTAAAACTAATATGTTATATATTTTTCGTACAAGTAACATATGCAATACTCATTTGATATAACACCAGCAGAACTACCATGGAGAAGGCGAGATAAATAGAAAGACGCATTTTAAGGCATTATATCAACAAATACCGAACCGTACAATTAAATTACAAAGAGTATACAAACAACAGAGACCTACACGAAGAAACCAATATCCCAAGAATTTATAACTGTATACTAAAAATGACCGGAACCTACTTCGCCAAACTAACATCACAGACAACTCCATCATAAAGAACATCAACTCCTCGCTAATGGGGGTTTAAAGCAGAGATAGTCATTAACATAGGACACCTACCACTGTGAAGACAAAGGTAAACCCTACCAACGTACCACAAAAACTCAAATATTTGACAACAATCCCACCCACGGGTCAAGACAATAGGAGTAGAACAAGAGATACCGGCCTACACGTTCTGTACATATGCAAATAATCTGTAGTAAATATACATAAAAGGTCGAACCTCACCGATCATCTTGACCTTGACATATGTTATCAAGGCCACCCTCCTGAATGACCTTCAGAAGGTTTCAGCAGGCAATCATTGTTTATTAAAACGTTATAAACAAAAAAGTTTTTGATTTTTTTGAAAGTAATAATTATTTGTAATTATGTAATCCATATATGTATATCTAACACATCCACAGACTAAACTGCAACTTAATCATTTATTCTTATAAATATGAAAGACTGACCTGAAGAATTTATTACGAGCTTTCTGAGCTCACCGATTATTACATTTAATTTGGATTTAATATGGCGGTCATAAGCTTTATAATCCAAGAAATTTTATATTGTCTAAAAATGTCATTCACGTGAAGAGGCTCATGTAGTTATTCGAACCAACAAACTGTACTTCATATATGTACATACAGATTATCACTCAAACATTGATTTTCCAAAGCAATGGAGCACAATTCTGAAGAAAATTGATTTTGAAAAATTTCGGTTATTATCATGTAAATTTGATATAAAATTTGTAATAAAGTGTTCTGAACTTGTAATACCTTTTGTTCATTAGTTTAGAGCTTGCTAACTTTATGCAGTAAGCCACAAGGGCTGTTGAAAAAAGTATTCTTTCAAATATATGTATATAATTCTACGTGAAATATTTCAAAATAGATTTTTTCAAATTTTCTTTAAAAGCGTGTCCTACTACTTTGCAAAATCAATAATTAAGTGAAGATTTTTATATTTAATAAATAATAACATTTCCCAAAACTCGTTAATATGATAGTTTTTTTGTCAGTCTCATAGTGAACATGTTTGCATCATTTTTAATGCCAACTCTACAAGATTACACTCTTAATAGAGTACCACGAAATTCAAAGTGTATGGTATTTAACAATGTATTTTCTAAAATATATGTCAAAAAGAATATGATTCATAATGTGTCAGCTTTTATGAGCGATTCTCAAAATTATTTTAATATAAATATCCTCGTAAATAGAAATCAGCTAACATATTTTTACATTCTATTACGTTTTACTCATAAAATCAAACAATTTTCATACGAAACACTTCTGCACATTTTCAGTAGTTGAAGGAGATAATAGCGTTTGTAAACTAAAATCTAACATGCGGTACATTAAACTTATTGTCAGTTGACGCAAAACACTTACTGAAACAGGTGAAAGATAAGTAAGAAACAATGCAGGAACCAGGACACTCTGGACGAGGATCTGGTGGCAAAGAAACCGTAGTAATCGATGGTCTCGGTGTGGGCCTCGGCCTTGGCCTTGTAGTCTGATACGAAGAAGATGGTGTAACTACGTTTATTTTCTATACGTCAATGATAAATTTCAATTTCCTTTTACAAGGATTATTCATTATCTTACTTGTTTCAACTTATTCGTTCCTTTAAAAGGATTTTACGGAAAAAAAGAAGTAGAATCACCTGCGGAGAACTTTTTGTGTTGTCACAGCAAATAGATCCAGACTGACAAGTTGATGTCTTCGGTATTATTACATTCGGTCGTTCACAGAAAGCCGCCATAATAGTCAATAAACAAAATCCTGGACACGGTTGCAATTTTGGTTGTGGTGGCTTCGTGGTTGGTCGGACTGTTGTTGTTGTTGTCGTTTCCTAATTAATACAATGAACATAAACTCATAGGCTTAAACGAAGTTTGTCTTTTATCTCTATCATATAATTTTGATTTTGGCATCACATTTATCGATAATTTTCGTTAAAATTCAAGTGAATCGGGCGAATGATTTTTTTTTAAATATTTTTAGGGAAAATTTAGTGATGTTGTATGTTTCCATATTTTAGACAGGATTGTTGCTAAGAAAAATAATAAAAACAGAGCGTGCAGCTCCTAATAACCTTGAAAGAATATAGAATATTATATTAATTATCAAAAACATATATTTTCATGGATTTAAACGACTGTATAGTCATTCTATTTAACATGCAAACAGCAAAAAGAATAATGGAAGTACACAGCAGTAGTTATCCTTTGAAGTACATATTAGGAAAAGAAATAAAGCCAACATATAATTTATGAACATACAAGACTTAAAAAGATGGATGAAATTGGTTTTGCTATAGCTTTTAGTTGCCACAAATTAAATGTTTTCGTAAATTGAAAAAACAGTTTTGTATGTGTTTCAAATAACATAAGCGGAATTTATTAAAGGCATTCTCAATCTAAACTAAGCTTATTCCAAATTTTTTAATTATAACATACAGTACAAAATATTTTTGCTTATATTTCTGAAAGTAAAATCAAGCAATAGTTATATACATATGAAAACGTTACTCGGAATGTTAATTTTGAAAACATATTACAGAATCGTTCAGATTCATGAGGTGGTTGTTTACAATAATCTTAGTTTGAACTAGCATAACAGACTACCTGACGATGGCCTGTAATGTAGTATCACCCGAACGTAACTAAATACTCGCAAACCAAATTCAAAATTACACATGCTATCCGCGTGCCACTAGATGTACTCAAAGAATACGTTAAGGATCACATATTTGCTCCATCAAACCGTGTCCCGGTAATAATTAACAATTGAATGGAAACAATTCACTTGTTAAGAATTGAATAGAAATTTTGTTAATAATAACATTTCTGCTTATTTTAAACGTTTGAACTAATAAAAATGTAAGAGCAAAATATAATATTAGCTTTGCATAATTATAAATTTCTACAATTCAATACTTATATCACGCAAAAATATTATTGTATAATACTTTAAGATTAAATATTTTCAAACCCGTTTCATAATGATTCAAACAAGCATGTGAGTACTTTTGTTAAAGTTGTAAAGAATTAATGTTACATGATTTTTTAAATAATAAAGATGTTTTACACTTAACAAATAATACAAAATTCAAATTAATTTTATTTCTTACTAATTTCGTCTAAATAGTGCAATCAAACTATGCGTTTTTCCAATAGTATATGATATATACTATTGGTATAGTATGTGGTGTATGGTGTTTATGATAGTAAACATTCGATATCTGCTAAAATGACCTCTGCGATATGTGCAAAAAAGTTATCCCCAACACTGGTGAGAAAACCCCTCCAAAACGCTGCGAAGCTCAATCGCCGAGAAGTACATATAATATGAACCTGACTCGTGTAGATTCGTAAGACAATACCATTGCAAATGTAAAACTTTCTTACTTTTGTTTTTTTTACATTAAACTTTCACCAACATATTAGTGACATTTCCCTTATAAAACTGAAACCAAACAAAGTTTTTGAGGTAGAGCAGGATGAAAAAGAAAGTGAAAAAGAAAGAGACACTGCTATTGTGACAGACAGCAAAGATTAAAAGTCTATTCTATTATTTTTAATGTCAATACGTTGTAAACTATCTTTATTTTCAATTCTTTTTTTATACAATTTTTACCAACGTATTTGTGACGTTTTCCTGATTACAATAAGACCAAACACGATGAAATTCAGGACATATTTACTTGTAATACTTTATTAGAGTGTGTTCGGTATAACTGAAACACTTGGAATTACAAGTAAATATGTATATCTCGAATTACGTCATGTTTGGTCTCATTTTAATCAGGAGAATGTTACAAATATGTTGGGAAAAGTTTCTTTAAAAAAAATAAAAAATAAAAAAGTTTTATTCTGGTATTAAAATTGCCCCACCGATTTGATGCTGCTTTGTTTACGTTCGGCCTTCTTAGCTCGCTGCCCGGTTTGGCAAAATACAATCAATCAATGTAGGACCTACATATACGATATGAACGAAAGTTCAGACCCGACAGATTCGCAGATATCGAATGATTACTGTATTTACTGTAATATGACAATGACCATTTGTGAGTCATTAATCGTTATCGGCATAGATGCGATTTCATATGAGATCGAATTATTAAACGAATTAGCTTAGTAAAATTATCATACTGTTAATATTTATTTTATTAAAATAAGTATGTTTTGTATTATATATATGTATTTATATCAGCATAACCTAAAATTTTATAATATAATTTTACTCATTCTTCTTACATTATAAAGACCTAAATTCTTCAAAATGTTGAAAGAAAAGGAAACAAAAATTATAAGTAGCTGTTTAGCAGCGTATGCTTGTGCAACGACGGGGGTTCAGTTTAGAGTCAGTATAAATACGCGCTCGCTGACCTAGGGAGCGATAGATTCGATTTTGAGCTAGTTCAGATAGGACCTAGGAGCAGGATTAGCTTAGATTGAACCTTAAAGCATCCGGAACGGTTTCGTTGAAAACAGCCAAAATTACTTTGGTTTTCAAGATTTTCAAGATTCGCTCTTGGCTTCCTAGGTAGCAACCTAGTCTTTAAAATTCATTATTTTCAGTAGCGTTATAACCAAAATTCTTATAGCAGCGTCCTAGTTTGACATATCAAATCGTATTCTTCAGCCATCTATATCTATGTATCTATTTCTGTATATATATTTTATTAGGTTGATATTTGAATCGTCAGATTCTTTGAATTCATTTTTGATTTAACGAAATAACAAGAAGCGAAGCTCCCTATCTACTGACTCTCTGAAATTCGTTGTTTTGAGAGACGAAATCAATGATTTCGACTGACGGACAATTGATAAATTTATTCGACGAACCAATTTATAACTAATCATTCGAAACCAATTAATTAGTTATCAGATGCTTATTATAGCGAATCTCATTCGCTATTTACTAAGCGTAGTGGTTCTTTCTATAACGTTTCTTTATTGTATTATTTATCAATTACTAAACCTATTTAATTATCAAACATAGTGTTTTATTCTATGAAATATCTTTGTCACTTACTAAAGGTAGTGTTTCTTTATATCAACTTTCTATATTATTCGCTAAATATTGAACATCGCTATTCTTTCAATCATTCTACGATTTAATTGATATTTATAATAATTGATCGTAGCATGGATATCCTCAATACACTTTTTCTATTTACTACCATTTCTCAATAGTTTAGAATACTATTTCAAAATAAAAATCACTGTTCTCGAAATTATAAAAAATAAGAAATTATTCAAAGTTACAGCAAAACCAGCTCTTTTCAGAATTACTATATTTTTTGCAAACGTGGAACAATTCTCAATGTGCAGATACAACTCCTTTAATTGTACGTAATCTAAAGTAATCGTAAAGATATTACACTTCACACACGTACAATCCGCGCTTTTAGATCTTCTATACATCGAATACTATCATAAGTACGCGCTCATAATGCGGGACAAACGGATACCTGTCTCGGATCCCATGTTTTATATGGACACCTATGGACCTTCAAGTTTCCTTTTAAAATAAATTAGTATACAAAATGTAGTATAATTCAATTTCCAGTGTATGTATAACGGAATGTGTGTATAACTCCAACCATAGTAATACTTTTTGCATAAGAGAAATTAAGAATTCCAATTTATCAGTATTTTTTCTTTGGACCTACAGTTCACGTATATGAAATTTGATCAAAATAGTTCAACGTCTTATTAACAAAATTTACAAAATGATGTTAATTTTTGACATATTTTTTAAACAAACAAGTTTTCCATCTAGGACTAATAGTTCCCGAGATACTTGTGATAATAGCTTTTTCAACCCCAACTTTAATCGTTATTTTCACCGCTTCAAAGTGGATATTTGCACGTAAAAAAAATATGCGTCAAATATTTGTTCAAGTTCTGTAATATATAAAAATATGTATCATCAAAATCGGCGTGTAACGTTTGGTTGATGTCTCTAATAAGCCACATAAGTTACATAACTAATAAATTTGAATAATCAACATTATTTTTATAATAACTGTACGTGTATCTTAAATGAACAAATGTTAGTTTATATTTTATACTAGTAAACATACAAATGTAACATCGGTTGTAATAAAGAAAGAGAATTATTTTTTGTCAAATAAACATCGCCTTAGTAACAAGCGAACATTTTTCGTTTCCGTTATTAGGACGACTATAAAATCATATAAAACATCTCTGTGGCAGATTTTTCAAGCTTATCAGAGTAAAGCAAAACATTACAATAATTCTCTGTAAGTCGTGGAAAATCGAGCCGTAGACGGTGAGTTATCGTGTAGAGAACCGAAACATAGGCCGAGTTTGAAATCGTTATTTTATAAAAACAACAATTGAAGAAGGAGAGAAAGGTCCGAGAATTCGCAGTTATCGGCAAAAATTAGAGACATATCAAGTTAGAGACGATCATCAATGTAACAACAAAACTTTTTTGCTTTTCATTTTTTGGTTATAAAAGTTGTACTAATCGCATTTGTGTTTTTTCTAGTTTAAGTGATACCAATCACGATATAATTAGATGCATATGTATTCATTCCATAAATTACAATGACTTGTTTATTTTATTTAATGAAATAAACAAATATGCATTAAATTATACCGTAATTGGTGTTATTTTGATCAGAAAAAGACCTTAACTATAGTGATACAATTTTTATAATCGAAGAATCAAAAATAAAAATGTTTTGTCATTGCATTGGTAATTTTTCACCTAGATGCCAAAACTTGTTTTTTCTTGTTAATACTACTAACTTTTTCTCAATTCAGAAAAGTATTAAACCGACTTCCCTTTTACAATAACTTGTTATTATTAGGCCAAGTTATGATAAAGTGACGGAACCGAATTTTGAGTTTCATGATGAATCAAGGCAACAGAAAAACAAGAAGAATATGACGATAGGGGTAGTTTCCACCAAGTTATAAAGAACAATTCAGTGTTTTACGAAGAATTTATCGTACTGCTGAAACATGGTTCTGTCAAAGTACAAGAAACAGCAGTTGGAAAGAGATGCAGATATGTAAGAAGTTTTCAACAGCAACCAGTCCTCACGGTAAACTTCGACTTCTGGACATTATCCTGATTTCAATATCTGCCAGTGGAAATGCTGTGCCGCTTAAAGACTTTACGTGAAAAAATATCGGAAATGTAAAATACAATCATATATATTGTTTATGAAACTTCATCATGGTCTAAGGCCAGTACATTTGCAATATAACACTGAGATTCGGGAAGGCATAAGTCTGTTTCAATTCTTGTTTTCGAAGTCTGCGACCTGAAGACTGTTAAAGGAAATTCAGAAATAAATAATTTCAGTAGTACTAGGAAACAGCTACATGAAACAGTATAAAGAAAATCAAGGATTGCTATACAGAAATGGAAGGAATCTCACATGAAAATAGAAGGAATATACGTGGAATATCTTCTGTGAACATCAATATAAGAAACAATACGATATCCGGTTATTTGCACATCAGAAAATTGATTTTCAGAAGCAAATATGTTAAGCACTATAACTAAAAAGGAAAATTGCTTATAATTTTGAACATATACAATTTTTTGAAAATATAACCCTCTTTAACTCCATGTTTAGGATAGGCTTATTTGACAATTTCTGTATCGTTTAAATCATCTCGATTGTTTTGAAAAATATAAAAAAAACTGATTCGGAGATTTCAAAATTTTTAGAACTGTTTATAATGTTTATATCATCGCACTTTTCTTCCCTATTTCCTAAAGCCGCGTTTACACTATGCAAGTAAGGGCCGTGCAAGTAGGTAGTCGAATTCTTGGGGTTCTTTCTTTGCCTGTGCCAGGCCTGTCGTTGGAGAAGGAAAATGGTTTCTTTCCTTTCTTGTCTTCCTTCCACCAGACCCTGCGTCGTCATTTGACTATCTACTTGCACGATCCTTACTTGATGTGACCAGTAAGTTGCGATGTTTTCTGATTATTTATTCACAGACTCGTGCGTTACAATTTGATTGAAATCAGCGCAGCATGTCAAATTCTACAAAAAAGATCACCCTGCTTTTTTTATGGATAAAATAGTACCGACAAGTATTATTTTTCTATTAAGTTTAATGTTTCCAATTTTTCAGACAAAAAGTAAACTTATTTCTACGTGACTTATATATGATTTTAAAAGCTTAAAAATGGTATATTTTGTATTTCCATAACTTTATTTAGCAGAGAGAAACTTGTACATCAAGTCATGCTTTCATTAATAACAGTTAATTTTTCCAATCAACGAGGAAGCTGACAAAATTCAACCCCACTGAGCAGCACCAGCGTACTTACTTGTGTACTTAGATTATATCATATAAGGATAGCAATTCTATTGTATACATATTTTGTACGATTAATTCAAATTTTACTCGTCAGCTAAAAATTATAAATATGTATGTATAGATATTTCCTTTTTGCGTAAACATTATTCAAAAAGAAAAATAAATAAAACTGAGTAATGATGACTTTTATATGGATTCAACAAGTTTATAAATTTACATTTATCACTTCCTACAAACATGAGTTATCCATGTTTTGCTTCGTCGATTTAAATGAGATTATAATTACGTTCTTTTTTAATGGAACTGTATATTTTTTGTTATATAAGTCAATTTTCACCGAACATTTTTCATGAAAGGAAAGTATTAGGGTACACTGTCTAAAAATTAACAATTCGTGATGTATTTCAAATCTTGCATATAAAATATGTCACGAATTATGTATTTTATATCATACCTAAATGTTTTGTTATATAGAATGTTTTGAAGAATTGATCCGTGATTTTTCTATTAAGAAAAATTAGCTTAATTTTGAAACCTCCAAGGGTCTGTTATCTATAACAAAATATTATTATGAGGTAATTTCCATATTGATGGTATAGAATTTTTATGAATATACTTTTTGAATATCTCTAAATTTAACTACGTGGAACCCACCTTATGTGCAACTATATCAAACAAGCAATCGAACCATCTATCAAATTATGGCAGTAACTAATAACAAAAAATCAGTTAATTAAACCAATTGGGATCGAGATGATTCGGAAAATTGAATTATGCGAATAATTAAACACGCATGTACTATGCATCCATCACATTATGAGCTCTAGGAATTCAGAGAAGTACGTCTACCATCTTTGCTTTCAAATCTAACTGATAGTGGAGGACTGACCTAACCAATTGTTTGCTCCAGCTGAAAATACGTGTAAAACGAGGAATGCACTTTAATTAATCCCAGTCACACTTCTTTCAGCATCTTGTCAGGCTCATTTTGTGGCTAGCAAACAGTACATATCTAATTTATAATCATACGAATTACGAGTAAAATTATTATTATAGAATACAGAAGTATTATTGCTGTAATTTGAAATGTGATATATATGCAACGAAATATTAATTCATTGTTGAAGAAATATTTTGAAGTACATACATTTATTATATACATGTACAAGATGTCTAAAGTTTTTCTGGACAAATGTCAACGCATTTTATGCATAAAAATAAAAACAAATGTTACGTGAAAGTCAACCAACATTACGAAGTTGCAACATAAATTGCAGAATCGTCTAATTTTCCTATTAAAAATACCTTTCGTCTATGCGGATGCAAATCTAACACTGCTATAGCACAGTATTTGTGTCACGACGAATTCCTTGAGGATTTCTATTAATCTCTACAACTGTTCTTTAATTTGTTATCCCAGTACATCATGTGTATCTATTTCAGTTGCATAAATTTTTACTTTTGATGTTGACTTACGTGGTTAACTAATTGTTCCCCCGCGTACAATCCTTCCTTAAAGGTAACATTCTTATAACCAGTCGTTTACTACTTTTGCACAATATGCTGGACGACAATCTAACTGCATGTACCGACGAAACACTAATGGTATTTTTTGTAGTAACTGTTGTAAATCATTTTAAAAGAATCACAAACTGATCCATTCAATTGTAAGAAATCCATCAAAATATTATATCGAAATTCATGTTGAAAATGTCTTTGTCACATAGCATGTCGATTGTTGTGAGCCCATACATAAATAGTTTGAATTCACACATAAACTGATGTCGGTAAGAATAACATAGACGCGATAATAGCCAAGAAAGAATGATACGAGGTAAGGGTATAAAGTACAGGGACTGTGGAAGTAGAAATTGAGATTGAGATGTTTGGTTAAGAATGAATTTGTGGTGTTTGTTATAGCATGAGCAATCGAGTTGGTCATTAAACAGTTGTATACATAGGAAGAAGTTCATTAATTAAATTATGGAGAACTATTTTACGATAAATTAATGCTGGATTAGTTTCCATAAACCGAATTATTTGTTATTGAAATAAGTGTTTCAAATAAATTTCAAATACTAATTTATGGTGGACACTCCATATATTATCGATATAAAACTTATTTAGGTGGAAGAACAGTCGAAATGCCAAGATGACTGTTTTCAACGACACTAAAGTTAAATATATCAATTTTTCGACATATTCTGTTTAGGAAAGTATTAAATTATAATGTTAAAAGAAACTAATAATTCATAAAATCTTTTAAGTTCCAAACTGAGATATTTCATACAAAAATTAGAAACATTTCTGGAATCTAATATCTTTTATGTAGAATTTCCGTGCAACAGGTTTGTGTAATAATAAGTACATATTCAGTCTTATAAACACGAGAAGACAATGTAAATGCCCGTTTCTTTAAATAATTCGATGTTCGTTTTTATACATAAGCCAGTTCTAGGGAACATTCTATATAAAATATAGCTGTAATGTCAAATTTACATCAAATTCATGTATCTTGAATTTAAAATACTTTACTAATTCTTCATTTACTTAAAACTGTACTTTAATATTTTTCTAACTAAACTGTTTTGAAAAATTTATTTATGTAAAAAGAAGGAATGTTTAGTTTCATAACAAAGCAATAACTACTTCAAAGCTTCGATTGTGCTTCCATCTAAATTAGATGTGTGCCCATAATATGATCTTCTCGAAGCAGAGCAAGATATGCTTCAAACATTTTTTTTAAATGGCAACTAAAGGTCAATTTATGACTAAATCGTTACGTTACTGTGACTGGAAAAAGATGAATAACGTTTTGATGTTGAGTATGGGTCACACATAATAGTATGTGTGTATATGTGGGAAAATGTTCATGTCACGGGAAAATCATGTTGACAATATGCTGCCGATACAAAATAGTGTAAATTGACCTTATTTCAAGAGAAGTTGAAAGTAATAACATTAACAACATAGTGAGTTAAAAACTAATTACCGTTTTTATGAATGCATCAATAACGCAACAGGATCCATCATCGGGACATTCAGCTTCTCCGTCCACTTTATCACAAAGAAGAGCGAAAAATCCACTGACGCATTCACCTTTACATGGTTTTTTTATTGTAATCTTTGGTCTCATTGTAGTCGTTGATTGTTTTGTCGTTGTGATTGTAGTTGTTGTTATTAAAGTTGTAGATACGTTCGCAGAAACAGCTGTATTTGGTATTACTGTTGTAGAGGTCGAAGAACCTTTGTACGACATATTGATGCCGGTTTTTTCATCAAAACGACTGGAATTCATACGATCAATTACCAGCAATTCCGCTGGAGGTGAATCTCCAAATGCGTCTCTAGACACGCAACATTTATATCCTGGCTTGCAAATAGTGTCTATTACTAAAACAGCATCACAGTAATCGGCAATTCTCTCTGCCATGCAAATTCCAGAACACGCTTTTGCTGCAAAAAATCAATTCCTTGTTAAGGAAATACATTTTTATCGCAGACAAACATTCTTTCTGCTTCATTCTACACTTATTAGATTAACTTATTCGATTAAAAATTGATATGTATAAGCTAAATCTTATAACTATGTATTTACAAAGTGTTGTTTTTATTTAAAATAAATTATCATGCAAATTATTTATAATACTTAGGGGAGTTCCCCTAGTGCCGGACACTTAAGATTTGTTTAAACAAACAAGAACAAATAATATTTCGTTATTTTGACTTTGCGTTATTTGTAATTTGACGATGTTATAACTTAATATAAAGCAACAAAATAAACATAAATAACATAAAACAAAATTGTCATAATAGGTAGCATAAATTAATGTTAAATTTTGATATATGATCCTGGGAAATCATTAAATGACACCTAATACCGGACACAGTAAAAATTAATAAAGTATCACAGAACACTTTCAATATAATTTGACTCAGGTGTCCATTTTTAGTACTTTGAACTGCAACCTTGGTCATCTTTGAACAAACTATTCTGGTTTATCTCTCTTAATCTTATTATCTTAGTATAGTTCTTACTATCTCCTAACTCTTTATTCTCATTTTTTTTACTATTCATGTTGTTCAGATGTATCATTTAATTATTAAAATCATTTTAAAATAGTATAAATATTGTCCGGTAATAGAAGAAAATGTTCCGTCCGGAACCAGAGGAAAATGAAGCTATTAAAACAATTTTCTTCTGAAAACCAGTGCACTGTATACCCAAAATACAAAGATAATTTTAACAATACCTACTAAAAAATATAATAACGCAACTTACGCGTCTTCTAACCACGAAAATTGGTAGGTATAATAGTTTATAATTCATACGATGCACCGGGTTTCTGTCAAATACAACAACCAACTGATATCTTCAGCTGTGCACACGCGACTGGAACATGTCGAAACTGAATCGAAACTGAGGAAATGGCTTGATAGTGTTTCAAATGCGATGAATAGCTGATGTCCGATATTAGATGCTGTTCGACGTTAGGGGAACTCCCCCTATATAATTTGTTTAATAATAAAAATTTCTTACATACTTGATGTTTTGTCGTTTGTTTCTTTCTGAATATCCTAAAAACAAAAATATACTTATAATTTACATTTTTGCTTTTCCTAAAACATACATAAATCTAAATCTATTTAATTTACTTGCTTCTCACTTAGGTGTGAGCGTTATAGCATGAAATAAACATTAATAACTGCCACACGATATGCACTTTAAACAAGTCAACCTTTTCAATACAAAAAATAATGTGAAAGTGTTATTTTAAATCAGTTGAATAAAGCATATCTTTTTATGTTATAAATAAATTTCTTTTCAGCAGCATTTTTACCAATTCTACGAAAGCAGAAGTTTGTATTGCAGAAGTGTCGCATTATATGGAATCCTATTTAACTTTTGTCGTGGAAAATAACAAACTGCATCGATTAATATATGGTTCTACTAAAAACTAAATTAAGGCGACCTATATTTTTTCAATATGAAGAGAACGTGTTTTGATGCACTCAACTACTACAATTTATGTGTAACAAAGAACTAATTATACATACTTAAGAGATCATTGTTTTGATAAATTCTTTAAAACCCTTAAAAATTTGTAGATGCTGTTATAGGATATAATCTTGCTTATCATATAAGTTATTAAATATAACACTTATTATTTAACATTATAATTCAATACACTTACAGAAGTAATTTTTGACGAAGTTGTTAACGGTGAAGTTGTAAGACTGGTGGTCGTCGGTGGTACAGTCGTGCTTGTAGTTGTTACTTTAACGCTAGTCGTCATAACTGAAGTTGAACCATCATCGCTAGCAATATTTTCAGAAGTTCCAGTAGTACCGTTTATAGGAGCTTCGATACAACATCGCATACTAGTTGGACATTGCACATGTTCCAGAACTTCATAACATATTAATGTTGCAAATGCGTGTACGCACACACCTGGACAATCCGCGCTATTTGCTGTACTCGTTATGGAATCTAGTAAACCTGCATAAACATGAGGAGTTCGAACAAAATATAATTAGTATAGTATGTAATGTACAATTCAAATACTTTCTGATAATTTTCTTATTATGAATCTTCCAAATAAAATTAACACGCATTTTTTTTAATTTTTAGTTCAAAGAAAATATATTTTTTAGTTGAACTTTGAAATAAAGTGGGAGACATGTGAGAATGTTTTAAAGAGGCGGCATGGCCAGCTAGTAAAAAAATTGTAGAGCATAGTCGGTATACGCTAGTGAATTCAACGATAAGCTCGACGAAGGACAAAGCGATACTACATAGAGCTACAATTATAAAAAAAATTAAATTGTATTTTAAGAATATAAGCAAGATTTCTTGCTTTTTATAAAAATGAACTTAGATACATGTAATATTCACTAAATGTAAAGGAAAAAAGCATAATAATAGTAGAAAAATTAGATTTTTAAAAAGTAATTTAACGATGTAGATTTAACGGTAAAGATTACGTATGATCGTATACTATGCATAGATCGCATTCTATGTATATAATCTAAAGCACGATTCATACAGACTCATACGCGGATTATCTGCAGCTCATGTGTCCATGTCTCCTTATAAAGTATAGACAATACTACACCGTGTACACTTGTAGAACATAAAGTAATAACTATAATACAATTACATGTTCTGGAATTAATCGACACAAGTAAATTTTCTTAATTTACTAGCGAAAAAGTAAATTAAGAGGTAGTAGCGGACAAGTATCCTTACCAATTCTGCATATAACCATCGTTTGTCGATTACACTGTCCAACAGCCAATTGGTATTTCGATATCCGTTCAGTGATTATTATAGCCTTTTTTTGTGCTGATTACGAATCTGCAACCTGTTTGTCTCCAGCACGTACAGTTTTTAAGAAATTTGATTTTGGAAAAAAAGAAATAAAATATTTTTCAAATTTAAACCAATTTTCTGAGGTAACTATTGTATAAAGATATAAAGATACTAAGATTCTGTTTGTATCAAAAAATTCTATAGACTTTTCTGAATACAACGGTACCTGTCTTTTACGTATTCTGCATATTTAAACTTATATATGTATAAATGATCATTGAACGCGGAGAGAGACCAATTTTACACCAGTTTTTAAGTATATTTTTCAATTTATCTTAAAATGTAAGGGTCTAGTGGAAAATCAAACCATACCACGCGATAGAACAGTTTTCCCTCTTTAAGAAGCACCCAAAGAAAGTTGCAACATTGTTTTTTTTTACGTTGTCAGAAAGCAAAATAGCAATGCGGGAAACGAAATGAAGACAGTGGTGTTCCGCATCGGAGCGATCGGTCGATGTCCCGACTATAATGACGCGATTCAAGAGCTCTAATAAACTGTATCAGCTTATTACAATTATTGTTATTACCTTCATTGTTGTCGTTGTTATTATCATTCATATTGACGTTATGCTACTAATTGCTATGCTATCAGTTTATTTATTATTAATAAATAATAGGACCCAACAGGATCGTAAGCTAAGACTGTGAATCCAATATTTTCATGCTGGGATTTAATTCCGTTATAAATAGGTGACATTAACTAAATTCTTTAAGTAAATTATGATTTTTATAAAAAAACTTTTCATTTTATCATGAAATACATTATCTAGAAAAAACGACTATTTTAAAAGTACCTAAAGTTATATAATGAAGAGACTAATAGTATATCAATAATTAGTATAACATCAATACTAATAATATTAGCAATAAAAACAATAAAAGTAATAATAATGACAGTGACAAACTGATACAGTTTATTAAAGCACTTGTATCGCGTTAACATAGATTAACGCGATACCAAAGGACCGTTCTGAAGGAGCATCACTGTCTTTGTTTCGGCCTTCGAGTTGCTATTTTACATTTTGACACCGTAAAAAAAATGACGTTGATATTTTCTGTAGGTGTTTCTTAAAGGCGAAAATCTACTCTATCGTGTGATATAGTTCAATTTTTCACTAGACCTTTACATTTTAAAATAAATTGAAAAATATACATAAAAGTTGGTGCAAAATAGGTTTAAATATTCAGAATGCATAAAAAACAGATACCGTTGTATTAAAGAATGTCTATAGGGTCTTTTGATATAAACAGAATCTTAGTACCTTTTATAGTTACTTCACAACTATATACTGAATTTAAAAAATGTTTTCTTTTTTTCAAACTCAAACTCAAAAACTGTATACGCTGAAGACAAACGGATTGCAGATTCGTCATCAGCATAAAAAAGCTATGATAATCACTGAACGGAAATTAAAACATCGAAAAAAAGTTGTAATTTGTTGGACAGTGTTATCTTATACAACTGACAAGTTTGAAAATTAAGCTGTTTAATCAATTTCAATGATTTTGAATATCAGCTCGCCTTACCGACCGCATGATAGCGGATCAAATATTAATCTAATCCTAACTCACTTAAACGTACACACTTGCTTACAAGTAGCTGAACACTTGCGACATATGTATTACTATTGCATAAATGTTATTTCAATGCTTAAAACACTAACTGAAATCGATTTTTATTAGTTTCTTATGAAATACCTAACGTCTTAAACTAAAAATTACGCATGTGGACCTTACCAATACTATATTTAAATTAAATACCAAATATTGGATGTTAAATATTACTGCTTGCTAGGAACGAACTAAACCGAAGCTGTCGAGTGCATAGAGTTACTACCATTACGTTTATTGAGAGAATATAAACATATCATCAACAATTTATAAGTACATAATACATATCGAAGAACTCTCTGAAGTCGTTCTGCACTATAGAGATGAAACAAAGCAGAACCTGAGATTCTTTTAAAAATCGAGATCATCCCATTAGATTTTGTATCTCTGAGCAAAAATTTTATTTGTGCATACTCATTATATAATTTTTACATAAAACTTAATTCTATTATGCTATGATCCCTCAAAAAAGAAAATAATAATAGTTACAATTTATATAAACGTTCTACATAGCCTTCGTACAATGTTAAAGTATGTCTACAGAACAAACTGTCTCCATTCTTTGAGCGGTAGTGTATACATGGGTCATTCCACGCCAAATCGATCACTTTTGGAAGTCACCACCTCCGATTTTGCTCTAATCGAAATATGTTGTAGCCCATGTGAAATTAGGGCGGGGTTTAAGTCATCATTTTGCCGGTTTCGAATTTGTTAAGGAATAACAAGCGTTCAAAGTTTGCAATTTTTTCCCATTTTTGCAAAAATAGGCTTCACTTACGAATTTTTTTCTCAGAAACTATTCAACCGATTTAGCTACATTTTTTTTGTTTTATTCGGGAAGGATCGGGCTATTTTAAAATATTTTTTTTAACTTTGTCAATTTGTTATAAATTGTCGGAAAATTTAAACAAATTCATTTTTTGCGTTTTTCTCAATGAGGGGCGTAAAGGGTTCAAATTTGAAAAAAATATGGTCATATTCTTTGAAGCTTCCCCTTTAAAATGAGCCCTTCAGAACGATGGAACCTCGAAAATTGACGTCACTACAAGCTGGAAAAGGACGCGGGGTAGCCCCATTTCAGGTAGGCAAGTCGCGCGCTCAGCTATTATGATCGGTTGTTTTATACCACTGGTCCTAAAGCAATACGAGAAGACTTCGTACACGGCTTAATGACCTTGTTTATACCTCGGAAAGTATATCAATAGCCACTCTTGGTCAATGACGCATATTTAGTTATGCTAGACTTAACTCTGAAGTGATATGAGTGTGATCCGTTTGTTCGGTCATGGATTTGGCAATATTAAAATCGTAAAAGTTGTTAGATTCTAGAAAACATGACTGACGAGGTAGCTGGGCAATAAAAGCAAAAGGAATTATATTAATTCAACTTATCATTATAATGATTTCGATGTTTCTGCAGAATGGCAATCTTCTGCAACAACTCATGGTAAGGGATAGTATTGGAGGGAGCATTGAAAGACTTGCAATGCGCATTAGCTTACAAAGACTGTTAGAAAATCAAATTCTCACTCCTAAAGATATATTTGAATGAGCAGAATTATCTTTTTCAAAGGTAGCGTTTAATTATGTAACACAAACTGAATACATTATACATGCTGATTGTTTACAATCTCACTTTTTACACGCACTAGAACACTGTTATTACAGGCACTAGAAATTTTCACAGTGCGCTATTATCAAATAAAAAAATGTTATGTAAGACATGCCCATACGATAATGATAATTCTGTGTTTAGTGTAATGAAATATCTTCCATTAAATTTTTTCCACAATTCTTAAGTCCACCTCACATAATGATACTCTCCATACTTTTGATCATAACCCCCCTTATCCAATCCCGATAAGAGGAAAGAACCCCTTTCTCGCGGTTTCCGTCAAACAATCACGCTTTTTTTGTAGACCATAAACAATGAATGTAGAAACTAATATCTATAAATTAAGTTATGATTAAAAAATGTGTCATTGGCCAAGAGTTGTTACTAATATACTTTCCGAGGTATGAACAAGGTCATTTAGTCGTGTATGAAGTCTTCTCGTATTGCTTTAGGACCAGTGGTATAAAACAACCGATCATAATAGCTGAGCGCGCGACTGCCTACCTGAAATGGGGCTACCCCTCGTCCTTTTCCAGCTTGTAGTGACGTCAATTTTCGAGGTTCCATCGTTCTGAAGGGCTCATTTTAAAGGGGAAGCTTCAAAGAATATGACCATATTTTTTTCAAATTTTAACCCTTTACGCCCCTCATTGAGAAAAACGCAAAAAATGAATTTGTTTAAATTTTCCGACAATTTATAACAAATTGACAAAGTTAACAAAAATATTTTAAAATAGCCCGATCCTTCCCGAATAAAACAAAAAACAATTAGCTAAATCGGTTGAGTAGTTTCTGAGAAAAAAATTCGTAAGTGAAGGCTATTTTCGCAAAAATGGGCAAAAATTGCAAACTTTGAAGATTATTATTTCTTAACAAATTCGAAACCGGTAAAATGATGACTTAAACTTTCCCCCCTCCCTCAATTTCATATGGACTACAACATATTTCGATTAGAGCAAAATCGCAGATGGTGACTTCCAAAAGTGATCGATTTGGCGTGGAATGACCCTATAGTAAACCCGATCAAATCATAGCCTCATAATATCATAATGTAACCTCTTTGCTAAAAGTCTCAGAAGAAATCATTTTTCATTCCCTTTTTCTTTCTTGAAAAAATGAGATGGTACATAGAACATGAAGTACAAAAGTATTTTTGATATGTGTTTTTAGAGCGCAGTGCGCAATCGTGCGGTCTGTTAAATGTATGTATTATGGGAGAGGACCCTGAAAAAAAGATCGTCAGGGTTGACATTTTTAGACGGACTTGTACTACAATATTATATTGGTAACAGATAAATGAAAATTTTCCAATAGTAGTGTAGTTAGCTGCCATAATTATTACTTTTTCCACGTCACTTTGGATCTTATATTTGTAAACATGTTAACCTCTAAAACTTACTTTTTCGTTCATACGTAGGTTCGCGCATTGTTGTAAGAAATTACCAAGTACACTTTACATTTACTCCCATCAAGACAGGTGTTTAGCTTATAACGCCAGAACTATTCATGATGAAATTTGAAGAATGAAGAACATTGTTTAGGAGTTTACAAAGATATTTCTTGGTTATATTGACTTCCGAATTTGTTATTCGTAAATTTGAATTCTACTTTTCATGCTAGTTTAATTTAAACTGTCGAACATGTCATACAATACATTCTTATAACATGCGAAGAAATTTGCCTAGGCAGCGTTATAAAAGCAATTCATGCAAAATTATTTAAAACGAAATTATGCTTATGGAAAAGTTTAAATGACTTTTTATAAAAATAAAATTTTTTGAAAATTTGTATTATTGCAACTTGTAGACAATCGATCAAGTTCTGGTGAGGAAATAATTTTTTACAATTTTTTCTTATACGTACAATAGGCGGACTAATTTAGTTTTCAAGATAAACCAAAACTAAAAATTACTACAATGAATTCTGCTTATATTTACGCATCCGTGGCGCCGTAAGCGGGACTGCCGTTTGTTTACTGTTTCTAAAAAAACATCGTAGCAATATCGTATAATTAGTATTAAAAACTTCGGTAAATATACAAGAAAATGTACAATCTGGCCGATTTCGAGATATATACTCGTCAAAAGAATTAAGGGGACAGCAATGTTTTTGCGATAAAATTGTAAAACTTTGGAGTGCTCTAACTCTGCGAGAAAACCTCTATTTTACGATGCTTTTTGGGTCCTAGCGATACACTCGTCAGTTTTAGAGGTATATGACCTTAAAACGGAATAGAGCAAGTGTGGAAATAAAAATTTGAAACTTAATGCATCGCGCCTCATGGGGTGATTTTTTTTTATTACCGTGCTAAGTTCATATAAAAAGCTGTTCTTTTAGCTTTTACTTCGTTTCTTACTTTTTGCCGTATGATTTTTTCTTGCCAAGTTATTGCACTTTAACAAAAAAATCATTTCTCAAACGTTAACAAACCATATTAGGCGAACGGACCATCATACAGAAATGAGGACAAAATCATTTTGAAGTTTGAAATCTTAGCTTTCAAGACTTGGAATAAAATCTGAGATTTGATGGTATTTTTTACACCGTCTTACACTTTGAATTCAGGTCGAAAATTTCAGTGCGTCAACAATAGCCATAAAAATGACTGCACATAATCTAAAAATAAGACTTTCAACAGAATATGCATATGGTAAACGTATTTTTAATAGCACTATAGCTTTAAATGTAACGAATGCAATTTCCTGCACTTTTTAAAAGTCTGAAATCAACGATTTCTGGTGCAGTTTTTAGTAGCGAAGCTAACAGACGTAAGATTATGCACACGATCAATGTTCAATCATTTGAAAAACATTAATTTCGATTTCACCCGTTACGTATACAGATTACTAGTATCAGCAATGTGTTCGTAAGAACAGAAGATAATCCTTGGCTCATGCATATTTCACTAAAAACTAAAAATGTCTGCTGATTATATGTGTAGGAAAAAATTGGTAAAAATTATGTTCCTAAAAACATATTTTAACTTCATTAACATCTAAAGTAGCGCTTCCAAAATAAAAATTTACCCAAAATACTGGTATCGAAAACGCATTTTAATACTTGCATTTGAAACACCTACATGTAGGATTTTACACTTGATATTTTTGCGTGACCGATATCGAAGGGAAGGATTCTCACTAAATAGTCTCGTGGCCAAGGTTCAAATATAATTTAATAATAGTTAGTGACGTGCAGAATAAAACTAAATACGAGTTTAAGAAAAATGCAAAGTGTTAGGTGACCAACCTAGTGATTCAGCACAGGTAAAGCATATTAGAATCGATGTATCGAAAATAAGTTAGTCAGCCTTGTTTTCACACTTCACATCTAAGTTCAAAAATCCTACAGGAAGTTTGCAAAAACACTAATGTCTCATTTAGGACTAGTTGATTATCAAGTACCAAGGGCTGCAGATAATCCCTCCTCGCCTAAGAGGTGTAGAATATAAGAACTAAAATGTTCAGAAAGTGCAGAGTGGTAATTCTTTTAATCCTTTTGCATGACTGTCTATCATTTTGTTTTTCTGCAAGTGTTCATTATATCTGGAGTTGTATATCCGAAACGTTGAAAGTATATTTGTAAGAGTACAAATTGGTCTTCACGTTTCTTACCCGAATCCCAACAGAAGAAATGCTAGCAACCATATATTTTCACAACTTATTTCTGACTGACATCCGCTCAGCTATCTCAAGCCTAAATAGTTTTGGATTTAACGCGACAACATGTGCCGAGAGTTATTCAACCTCTGGTGTGTATTTTGCAATGAAGTAAATACCTGCATTTTAAATATAAAAATATTTGTATTTGCATCTAAATATTAAATTCCGCATGTTTCTCATATTAATTCAGAAAAAGTTCAGACCAAAAATTCATAATCCTCAACCCTGAAAACCCTAAATATCGATTTTGAGTATATTCGAACCATACAGTGAAAAAATTTGTCGACCAACAGGTTTACAAGTCTTGAACTTGTAATATAAAAATATTAAAGTAGATTTTGACACGAATCATGTACACCTAACAATTTCCAAGTTGATTGGATACGTAGAAATAGGTAAAAATTAGAGTATAAGATTTTCTTACAACCCAGTGAAGCTAAAGAGAAGTGTGTAAATAAAATAATTTCGCTCAAAACTAGAGCGGATGATTTCCAAATTAATAAATTATGTTCTACTCCGTAGCGTAACGTTTTTTAAAAAGTAATATCACCATGTTAACAATAGTTAACAATATTACCTACTTAACAAAGGATTTTGTAATACCTAAAATTTTGTTTCGCTCCGTTGTATACAACGAGCATTCCAAGTATGCAACCTATACGACAAACTTTTCTACAAAATACACAAACTAATCAAACATTGAGTTAAAATATAAAGAAGACGCAGTGGCTTATTGGAAAAAGAAAAAAGAGATAGCTGCTTACAAATGAACTCATGCATTAAAGATGAAACCAATAAAAATTCTTCGTGCGTTAATTAACTTTTGTAACGAAACACAAGTTATTTCCCGCATTAATAAAAGCGTTTTTGTTAATTATAATTGTATGAAAAGGGAAAAATGTATATGATAATTCCCACTGTCAAACAATCATTAAATAGAGAGGTGAAAAATCGACATATGAATTCTCCGTAAATAAGTAATTGAAAATACAAGAGAAATTCGATTGACCGAGTTCCAAGCAAGCAATTCGTAGTTGTTAAGATAAAGATTGAAATGTCTATTAATGCTGTTTCGATATATTGAAACTTCTGATTTTATAGTCGAAGGTGAATTGTAAGTCCCAAATACTCTAAGTATGATTTTTAGCGACTCTAGCGGAAAATTGATATGCTTCGGCAATCTTTGTTTATCTTATGTTGTTTTGGACAGGAGAGACAAGGATAGTAGATATTTGGTTTTCAAAAATGTGGAAAAATTTGTGACTTAGTAATTCTAAGATTTTGAAGCCAAGAAGCAATATTTTGACACACTCTCTTTTCAGATATATTCTTTATACAATATTTAAGAAGAATATAGAGCCGGAATTTGCAACTTCACTTTTCGTTTTTCCAAGAGAAAATAGATTACTTAGGCCGGGAAATATGAAAGGGGTACGCTCTGGACAGTGCAAAGTTGACGCATTAATAACATACGTGTCATCGAAGAATAAAGCAGGCACGTCAATTTGTAGACCTTGCGGGTTTTTTTCCGAAGGTTAATAAAGGATTTTGCAAAGAGGATCGCGCCGTTAACTAACCCACTGCGCAAAAATGTCCTCCGCAAATGGTCATATGATTCATATGATCTAGAAACACTCGCAGTGGTGAAAGCGTTAAAGAAATTTCAAGTATATGTATTGACTATCAAGTTTACTATGGTGACGGATTGTTGCGTTATCCATGCGGCGGCACTAAAGAAATAGCTTGATTTTTATATGGTATATTTACTGGACACTAAAACCTCATACGTCGACTATTTAAGTTGAAAATCAGTCCAATGTTACGCTACCAATATTACCGTACGCGAATGGTTTAAAGTTATTCAATGATAGGACGCTGAAATCAAAATAATTAGAGACTTATTGGCGTCGGATGATGTTTAGCCCCACGTGAAGCAGTACTTTGACTTATATGATCTGAAGAGTGGAATAGTCTTCTGCAAAACAGAAGCAGGGAATAAGTGGCTCGTTCCACGGGCAACTCGATGGAATGCACAACGATCAAGGCCATTTTGCTTTAGATAAAAGAATAAAAAAATAGCTATCAAAACTATTTTAGAGATTTAAGGGAGTACGAAAGTTCATAGCTCAATATGCAAATGCTTGCCTAAATTATTTCTACTATGAATCAATATTGGGTAAGAAGCCTGTGTTTTTATATCCTATTGAAAAAGTTACAATCTCATTCCACAGGCTACACATAGACCACATTGGGTCTTTCAAACATAATGCTTGGATAAACAGACAGATTTTAACAATCGTGGATGGTTTTACTAAATTTTGTATCTTTGAATCCGTATGGAACAAACAAACGAAATACATCATTAGGGCGTTATTGACAGTGTTTACTGTATTCGATGTATCGACCCAGATAATTTTGGGTCGTGGATCAGCATTCATGTAACACTCAGTTGAAAATTTTTGCACGGAATATGACATCAAACATATATTAAATGCGGTGACAACTCCAAGGGTTAACGGTTAATGAGAAAAAGTCAACCCAACCGTACTTGACGCTCTGGCGATCATCTGTTCGAGAAGAGCGGATGACACCTGGGATAAAAATGTGAAGAAGGTTCAAAGTGCCGTAAACAATACTATGAACCAAAACACATGGAATACCCCAGCGAAACTGTTATATGGATATAAATCGCTCAGTATGGTCGAGGCGGCGCTAGTATCAGCAATCCAAAAAACAGGTCAATCTGGACGAAGTTCACGAAATGACCAAGAACAACATTGATAATGAGCAAAGGAGACACAAGAAATCTTCTGATGCAAAACGATTTAAGCATCCTAAACATCAGATAGACGTTGTTATGGTGGTATCCAGATCAGCACCAGCGACAGGGGACAATCGGAAATTGAATGCAATGACTAAGAATCCGTTCAAGGTCAGAATGATATTGCCCAACGACTGGTATAAGGTTCAAAATCTTTGTGACACGAAGAAGACTCCAGGTCAGACGACGGTGGTGGCAGTAGATCAACTAACTCCGTGGGTCATATTCATTGCTACAGCGTGAAGTAAGGCTATGCAATTTGTTGTTTACAAGCTTGTAAAACCCGGCCCATGAGTCAGAAACTCTAACATGTTTCCCTGATCAGGATTCATATGGACTTTGTTTCTTGGCGGAGGCTCAAATCAACAGGCGCCGTCAGTAGTACAAATAATATTCGATGTTAATAAATAATCGATCGGATGGAGCACAGCTGACGAATGATAGTAGTCAAGTGCAATTTAGTTAGTACTACTGCGTATCAGTACTAGTACGCAGTGTAGCTATTAAAACTATAAAAATATGAACATGGTTTCGTGAAAAATTAAGATAATATAACCAGACATCGGTTTTTGATTTTTGTATGTGTCTTTCTCCACTTCAAAAAATCTGAAAGAATTACGAATTAATAATCAGGACAAGACACTCCCACTGTAAAAATATAAACGTGGCCATTTGAGAATTTCTAGTAAAAAAAAATATTTTTAAACTTTCAGAACTTTTAAAAATTCATTTTGCGCTTAAAAATTCTGGAAAAATTAAAAAACACGTACGCTATAGAGCAGAATTTCCCTAATTTTTTTCATTTCAACAGTCTATTGACTGATATGTTCATTGATTCATTTGGTTTAAAGGAATTTTTGACACCCTTATCCGACTATGTACCCATTTTAAGTTTAAAACTCAAGCTATGAGAAATAAAAATTGTGTATTAAAAGAGTTGCAGATCCGTGTTCATATTTTTTGTGTAAATGCATATTATTGTTACATTTGTTTCAGATTTTCTGGTTTGGTACGCCATAATAAAAAAAATCAAAAACTAATTTTTTTTTTCTCATTTTTCACGTATTAGAGTAACATATACTGCAGACTTTCGTATGTTCTTTATAAATTAAGTGTTTTAAAGCAGTACTGAAATTAAGAAAACCAAAAATATCGCACCAGTTTGAAATCGCATCATGCATTTCCTAAAATATTCAGATTTCTAATAATATCAATAGTCCCGCGATAAAGTATCAATCAAAATTTTGTTTAATTCGCAATTATACATAAAATTTCTTCTCCATACCTTAATTCCCTATTTCCTGATTTAATTCTCATCTTCTCTTCGCTAGTTTCTTTGAACGCTGTAAATTCTGCTGCCTATTAATCATGTTCCAAGCACCATTTCAAGTAGGTACCTTACTTGAACTTGTTCAACTTTTGTTCTTTCTTGTTTTCTTTGTTCTTTCGTCCAATAGTTTACAACCGGTATAACAGTATTATTGTACTAACAAATAGTCAAACATAAACATTAATGTGGTGCTTAAAATTTTTTTAATTTTGACATATATAATTTAACATAATATTTTTAAAATATTACTTAAGCCCCTAAAGATTATCATCTTTATGCCTATAAACCGGCTTGATTAAAGTTTTGTTATATTTTATGTTTTAGAGAGTACTACCCAAGTATTAATAAATCAGAGAGTGAGATTATCAGTAAGTTATATACCAGAGAATTCAACTTTTTTAATCTAGTAATGATATTGGCGAAATAGATTTTTATAAATGCGAAATGCATATACTTAAAAATCGTTGATTTACAAATTTACTTTGTAATAATATTCCGAAATTAAAAATATATGCTATTACGGATAAAAATAAAACTTTAAGAGGAAGACCTAAAGTATCAAATATCAATCAAACACGTTCAGTTTATCGATTGCAAATTAGAAAGGTTTTCGGGTGGAGTAGGTAAAAAGCAGTAGTGCATAGGTTCACCTATGACTAGAAGCCCTTACGTGCACGAGGAGACATGTGGCCATACCCGTCGAACACCAAGAGTATAAAATCTGTCCGGTAATGGTGATCGTTACCATAGTACCGAGAGTCCAAGCTACTCGGGAAATACCAACAATTTTAACATAGACCTACGTACGTATGTATTGTGTTATTATTGCTATTGTTGGTTTTTTGACATAAATCTTTAGTCTATATTTCGAAATAATTTTAAGCGTATTGTATTTATGGCTTTTTACAAATCGGTGTAAATAGCACAATGAAGTAAAAACGTGCGTTCGACGACGTTCTGGCATTAGCCAGGGACAGTGGCATAAAAAACTGGTCAGTCCAAATCCTGTATCATGGCCAAAGTTTACTGTTTTGTGAAATTGCGAGTTTTGTCCATAGAAGGGTACGTAGGTAAAATTTCCTTGGTGTTTAAAATACACCATACCACGATCTGTTCCTTAGTTCGGTACTAGCACTTCAGAGAACAGTTACTGAGTTAACAGCGTCGCTCAGAACTAAACACTTATACATAGTTTTTCACCTTTCTGTAATACTTTAATAAATATTCATCCTTTTGGAAGCAAAACTCTGTACTTAGTTATTCAACAGCTATTATAGTTAATAAGTTACAGGTATCCTTCACATAACACGGTTTCAAATCAGGTCAAATTAGTTCCGGTTAATGATATTTTTTCCCGTATATCTTCCCTGAACTTTTTCACAAGATGACATGTATTCATTTATGTGGTGTACGAATTTGGTTGTGACTCACTGTATATAATGCTTTACGAAGCAATACTGTACGCCAGAATCGTTATGTATCAAAGTGAGAAAAAATTACATATGTTCTATCCTCTTTCCATTAAATTGATCGGTCAACTGTGAAAATTGATTACTTCTTCGGTTTATGTCAACAGACATAAAGTTTTTTTACAATACATATGCTTCAAAATAATAATATATTAATTATAAAATTACATTCTTTCTCTTAAAGATACATTATTTAATTAAAAAATATAAAAAATACAGGTGAACACATTGACATGGTGACGAAAAAATACAAAGCGACATTTTTTTTTACAAGTAAGCATCACCCTAATGAACAATTTTCTTTTAAAGTCATTTTAAAATTTTCTTATTTGCATTCTTCAGACCTGTTTTATCACTGCACTTACTTTTTTACACTTTCTCTAATAGGAAAATTCATATCTCCGCTTATTTGAAACTGCATACACAAATATACGAACACTTTTAACTTTTTTATCTCCACCCTCTTACAGTTTCACTTTCTTTTTCATATCATATCTCCTCCTTTCTGTAATAATATTTTTAGATTTTTTGAATTCAATATTATTCTCCCTCTATTTAAATATTCTTACGTACGTAGAACGTTTTTCTATTTTGGAGCCGGTTGTTCGGGCGTAATCCGAGACCAACGCGAAGCAAGAATTTAGTCTATCATAGCTTTCCTTATATTTATGTGCTTATTCTACGTATTTCGTATTAAGTGTGTCTATATTATTATCCGATATGTACACATATATAGTAAAGACTACATAATTGTATGGAGAGATCTTTTTAAAAATCTGTATTTCCTTTTTTATTGGCAATTTTTGTTAAATAAAATCTTGATCAACATACGGTGACTACCAAAAATATTCGGACACCAGTGTATAACTAGCTTTATGACTTAATATCGTAGTTATTAAAAAGGCAATCGTCTTCATTATATTTTTCAACAATAAGTCATTTGTTAACGTTATTAAAAATATATACATAGATCCAAAAATTTGCATACATTATATAATAGCAATAAAGAAATGAAAGATAACCGCATTTTTGGGTCACAAAAGTATTCGGACACTTCCATACTTCTCAGGAAGCGGCGTTTCGAAGAATGGTAAGTATTTGTTTATAAACATAGGCTTAGCTGTCGATATCATCTTAATATTATTTAGTAGCAACTTTAACATTTGTCGAGATGGGTCGCAGAGGCAAAAATACATCATTTGATATATGCTAGCTTATACTATTTCACCGCGAAATGGAAAGATCATATCGTGACATAAGTTGCTTATTTGGTGTGAGCAAAAGTACTGTGGCGGACATAGTTCGAAGATTTAATAGTGAGAATCGCATCGAATTTGTTACACAAACTGGTCGCCCAACTGCACCACGTTTAGCAAGTGAGGTTTTTGAAGAAATTAACATACAGGTTTTTACATTAATGAGGCAAACAGAAGAAAACAAATAAACTTCGCAATGGAGTTTATTTCTAAAGAAAATTTATGGTGGGAAAATGTTATATTTGCTGATGAGAGCAAATTTAATGTCTACAGTTCTGATGGAAGACGTATGGTGTGGCATAAGCCAAACACAGAGTTTAAAGCTACCAATACGCGAGGTACGGTAAAACACGGAGCAGGCAGTGTAATGGTCTGGGGATGCATTTCGAATTCTGGTGCTGGCAATTCAGTTTTTATCGATGGCATTATGGATAAGAATGCTTATTTGAACTTGTTAAAAAACAACTTAAAGTAAAGTGCAGAAAAAATGGAGATTGCTGAAGATTTTTAATTTTACCAGGATAATGATCCTAAACATAAGTCGCGCATTGTGCAAGATTTTTTTTTTCTTTAATTGCACCAAAGTCCTTCATCCACCTCCACAATCACCAGACCTTGACTCCATAATAAATATATGTGATGAGTTGAACAAACGAATTCACAGGATGCCCATTGGCTACAAAGAAGAACTCAAAATTAGGCTTCAAGAAAAATGGGCATCATGTCAACAGAGTATTAAAAAAAAATCATTTCTAATATGCCGAATCGATTAAGACATATAAAACCAAATGGATTTGCAAGAAAATATTAATGTGGGACATATACTGTTAAATTTTAATTAAACAATGTTATTTCTTGTAGTGTCCGAATATTTTTGTGACCCGAAAATGCGGTATTCTTTCGTTTGTTTATTGCTATTATATATATAATATATGTAACTTTTTTGATCTATGTATATATCTTTCATAACGTTAATAATTAACTTATTATTGAAAAAAGTAACGAAGACGATTGCCCTTTTAATCACTATGATATTAAGTCATAAAGCTAGCCATACAGTGGTGTCCGAATATTTCTGGGAGTCACTGTAATTATGAAGCTTTTCCAATTGTGTTAATTAACACAAGACAAAACACGATATAACTTGAAGCATATAACTGTGATCTAAAGTATACCGCGTTTGGTATTATTTTAATCAGAAAAATATTACAAATATGTACGTTAGTAAAAGTTTTATTACAAAAAAATTAAAAAATAAAAATGTTTTGGGTCGGTCAAAGGAGTTCACCCGTCGTTCATCGAGTTTTCAGCTCAGTCAAAGGAGTCTGCTAGTTCCCCGTATTAACTCTCTATCCTTCTCTACATTTAGAAAACTACGAAGAATTTGGAGAATCTGACTCTCAGATGTTTCACAACTATGTCGCTCATGAACAGTTATCCGGTAGTGAAATCAATTAAACCGGTTATTATCGAATAGAACAGTTTTCTACACGTCCAGTATATACATATACAATGTTGTTTCCTATGAGTTCGGAATTCAAGAACACTTATCGAACAAATGACCGGAACACTACATTTTTTGTAAGGAAAATATTGCAATGGTCAAACGATTAATAAAAAAATTAAGATAACTTTAACTTCTTTTATATTTAGATTAAGAAAACAAGAAATTTTAAATAAATTAAAATTTGAAAATATTCACATGGTCCTTAAACAATATTCTTGTTATATTCTAGTTATTTCATTATTATGTAAAAAACATCAAGACTGCAACATTTTCAAGACAGTGGAATAAAAATACTTCATTTATAATAAATTTATTTAATCAATTACAGTGGTTCTTTCCTCCTGAATTAATTGTAGCAGATAAAACTTTTCACTGGCAATTTATAACGAAGTGTTTGTTGTAAAGTCTTTTACTGCTACACAAATATCTTTTTATATATAATCCTTGTTCTTGTTACTTTGCTTCAGCATTCTGAAGAATTTATGACTTTATAATGTTAAAAAAGTGATTAAAATTATATTATACAATTAATCGTCTAGAGTGCTAGAGTTTCGCAGCTCACTGTCAGTATCCTTAACACTAGATTTACGGAACCCGTCAAAATGACGGATCATAGATCTCTTATTTTAAATGACAAAACTTATTAAGAAATTTTTGTAAAAATGTATGTCAAATTTCGTCAAGGTAAAGAATCAGTGTCTTAGGCAGTTCACATATTATCCCCAATTTATTTATTTTTCTACTTTAGTTCAAATTTAAATATAAATGACTATTAAACGTCCGTAAACCTAGTGTTAATATGTGAATATACCGATATTTTCTCATTGTCTCATCTATCTATCTACATGATATTACATATATGCTACATATTATGTTGCAGCATTTATGTCTACTTCTTCACTAATCTGTTTTTTACTTATATACATATATTTTCACTTACTACATCTGTATTCATAATAGTTATCGCGCTCTCTGCTTTGTGCGGATTTTTGTCGCCATGCTCAGTTCCCTTACCACGTGGTGGTGGGATGGTGGGGCGCTCGCGCCACTCACAAACTGCTTATCGCTTGTAGACATCGTTGGATCTCCGATGTGCTTGAACGAGAGCTTGTTTGTTGCTTGGTCTGAATTCAAGCAATGATCAGTCCTATAAAGAGTCTTGTTCGGTCGCGAACTCCGACCTTTGTCGCAAATAAGGAATTTCTTACAGGGTTTGAGTGATTCGACGCGTAGACCACCGTCAATAGCTATATACCTAGAAATACGGATCGCCGAGGACCCTTTTGTCTAACAAGTCCCGTCCGGACCGGTCCCAACGTTAACATGAACTTGCCATAAATCGGCTAACGGCTATACATTCCTTTTCTCGGTCTTTCAAAAACAAAGATAGATTTTTCTTGACAGTCACCCACTAATGCACAAGGGTGTTCGGGCAATTTTTATATATCGTATACACAGTCATTCGTTGAGTCTTGTGCCGGTCGGATCGAGAGTCACAACTCCGTGTATCGTGGAATAACATTCAAATTCCGTGTATCGCGAAATAACATACAAACTCCGTGTATCATGGAGTAACGCAAAATATCCAGTGCAGGGTGAATTCCAAATACAATCATAACACTATTCAAACGAGACCCTGCACTCCTCGAATAGGCCAATGTAGGGTGGTAAAGAACGCAAACATAACATTATCCGAGTGAGACCCTACACTCCTCGGATAAGCCAATGTAGGGTGGTAAAGATCGTACAACATAACATTATCGGAGTGAGACCCTACACTCCTCGGATAAGCCAATGTAGGGTGGTAAAGAACGCAAAACAACATCATTCGAGTGGGACCCTACACTCCTCGGATAAATCGTAGTGGACAATCCTACGCAATGTAGATTGTAACACGAACCGTATCATTATTTGAGTGAGACCCTGTGCTCCTCAAATCAACTAACACATTCAATCACATACAATCTTTCACCGTTTAATCACGACAAATATATATATAAAAAGGGTTTTTTATGCCGCAAGGCTTCTTCCCTTAAATCACATTATTCGAGCCAATAAATTATTACGATTTTTCAGGCTCAAATTTGACTAGTTAATTTTTTATTAACTCTCCTCCTCATTCAACTTTTAACATTATTTTGAAACACGAAATTTCTCCATGTTGGAAAGATTTCAACGATACAAGTCTAAAATTCTTTCTTTCTCTCCCTTTGAAATCTAAATCTCATACCCAATGAACTCAATATATTTTATCTCATCCGAATTAAGTTTGACGAGGTTTGAACGTATCTGCTTTGAGCAATATTTTGTTTTCCCCACTTCGGAATATTATTATCCTTAACATTTTGTTAAATCTTTTTTTCCAGTTGTGATTACATTTTAGTGTGTGGCAATAATCCAACGTATTCGAACTCCTTTTTCCTTTTTTTTCTCGTTTCGTTTATTTACCGGTTCGTTAAGCTGTACAACAAATTTTGACTTTTCTTTTTATTTCGTAATGGCAACTATGATATTCTTATAGATTTTCGCGAGCTAAATACGAATCTGATATCCGTTTTTCTCCAAGTCATACAATTATTTAGAAAATTAATGTTAAAAAAAATTACAAATTTTCAACTTTGGAAATGTTTTGTGCGTTTAACATAGCAACTATTCAGTGACGTTTTACACGAGAAAAATATGTGAACCTTCCCGAATAAAACGATATAAATTGTTATTATATCCTAAACACTTAAATATGTTTAAATAATGATCAAAGGAAGAAAGACGCCACTAACGCACTAATTTTTGCTGATATTTTTCAATTTATTTAAAAAATTAAAGGACTAGACGGAAATCTACGCGCGTACGTGATACAGCAGACATTTCTGCTGCAGAAAGCATCTAGCAAACTTATAAATTCACTTTTGTTTTCATTTTACAAAGATACGGAAAAAATAGAATTTTTATTAATTTAAAAAATTAAAAAATATGCATTAAGAAATGGATAGATAAATATTCATTAAATAAAAATCGAAATTCTCGTATTTTAATTAAACCAGAAAAATTGTTAAACTAAATATATTAAAAGAAGATTTGATCATCTGACACCCAATTTCAAAAGACTAAAAAATCAGATTTATTTTAATTATTTAAACCGGTATATAATTACACAAAGAATTGTTGTTTTAATTAATTTACTGTATGCATTAAAAATCGAAATATGTTACTTTCAAGTATTAATAAAATAAGTACTTTTCCATTTTCTTATTTTATAGCTTAGATTGACAGTCGTGAGAAATTGTTTTTGATTATGAATGAGGTTTATGACTGGTAGTACAAGTGGATGTATGAAAGAGAAAGAGGGATAAAACTTACGAAAAATAAAAATATGAGAAACGTCTATAAGAGCGAATGAAGAATAAATAAGAAAGAAAAGAAGCGACTCTGAAGCACTGAACTCTAAACTATCTGGAATGCGAACTATGTGTATGGAACACTCTGTAAAAAGTAGGAGAAAATTGTATATGTAATAATCAAGGTATGTAAAAATTGTAAAAATTGTATATGCTATAAACAAGAAATTCCAAAAACACGTATCCCCTATTTTGATCCATATTTTATTTCTGTGTAAACATCCTAGGAACTATTAAGAAGAAATTGTTAGTGTTTAGGCCCACTATTAAGTTTTAGAATATAGTCCCATAGCGAGGGATTAGACCTTCGGTTAGTTTCTTTACCTGTAGCAGCAATAACACGCAAGGAGTCGTTACATTCTATCGAGTATTTTAGTTTATTGCTTTCTACATCTGATTGCCAGAAACTTTAATTTTAGCAGTAGAGTCCGTTATTTCCAGTTTCTATTCATGTCGAGGTACTGCTTGGTGTTATTACTTGCTATGGTCATTTTTTTGGGAAAAACCCAGGCCCATCATACGTCACTCAAGCTTCCATTTCCATTCCATTTTGTAATAGAAATTAAGAATTGTTTTCCTCACCCTTATTCTGCAAAAATTGTATGCGTACACCGCGTTTTCATTTTTGTAAGAAATAGATATTCGACTCTTAATATTCGCAACAGCAACAACCTTTATTAGTTTTGTATAGTCTCCAAGTTTGAAGTGGTCCTTCGAGTAAGGAAATAGTCATAGATAGCATAGTTAGAACAAATTTAGTCGGCACACCACGTGCAATATTCAACAAGGCTCGAACGAATTTATTTTCAACCACGAACGTTAATAGTTAGTTATAGGAAAAAATGCAATGCCTTGATGCTTTAAAGGATTAAAAGTCAATAATCTACTTTTTGAATACCATGTTATTAAAAATGCGTGGTTAACCAAAGGGATGTCGAATTATAGAGAAAATGAAGAAAAATTCTCTTAATGCTTAACAGCTGTACAGCATATCCTAAGTACTCAAATGATTTAAAAAATATTCGTCTGGTATTTGTACTTACTAATAAAACGTCTTTCAAACAATCAGTGTATATGGGAATTATAAACAATTTGGAAATATTATACCGCGAAAATTTAGTACATCATATCTATAAAGTGCAATCAATTGAAGATAACCTGTCGACAATGTCTACCACAGTCAAAGAAATGAGTGCAAAAGTTCTTAGGCGACATAGTTTTTTATTGATAGCACTGTTCAACAATTTTAACTTTTCTTGATATTTTGATTCGCACTATGTGATTGGTATAGTGTTTTAAACGTTGACTACAAATCTGTTAACTGTTTTTTTTTTCTACATAAATATTATAGTTTTTGAGAAATTTGATTTAAAAGAAAAAGTATATTTTTCAAATTCGAACACATTTTGTGACAAAACTGAAAGTGATATTGAATTATTGTAAGCCTCCCGAATAGAATGATGCTAACAATTAGTACAGTGTGACTATTTAAATACGTTTAATCAGCTATTAAACGCGGTGAAACATTAATTTCGCACGAATTTTTTTAGATATTTTTTTATTTATCATAAAAAGTATGTGTCTAGCGTAAAATCGAACTATACCATATGATAAAATAAACTTTTATCTTAAAGGGACACTCGAAGAAGGTTGTAACACTAATCATTTTGTCAAACTGGAAAGTAAAATATCTTCTCGGGAAGTAACATGCTGTCAACAGTACCACCGTCGTCACCAGACGATACAGTATCAGAGTGAATGAGATTAATCAGACAACGGGTGTATTGTATGTGGAAACCATTTATTTTAGAATACATACGGATATAGTTACAAATGTGCAAAAGTCATTTGAATTCTCTCACGGCTGTTTTATATGTTGTAATATGAAAGAAAGGTCAGGGTATATTTTAACATTTCAACAAGACAAAAAACCGCACAAGATGTGACGTAACAAAATTGATATCGGAAGTGGGATTATTTAGGATAATAAGAATATTTGTCATCTTTTCACATACACATACGCTTGTTACTAATTTCGATCAAGAGCTCGAGTTTTTTTTTTTGAGAATATTTGTAATGTATCATAACTTGACCTCATTTTTTATTTATACCCTTTGATTAAATAACGCAAATAACAGTATAATATAATATAACGGTGTATATAAATAATGGTATAATTACCTGTTATCGTGTCTTTAATTACTGATTCACTTCCTTCGTATAATCTTCTATCAATCCCTACTACTTTGCGCTTAACCTCGCATTCAAGAGGAACGATCTGCACGACATATGACGTGTGGTGCATATTCTAGGAGCATGAGAATCGTATTTACTGTACATTAAAAGCACTCTCTTTGAAAGTTTGAAAATTAAAAAATTTTTCACCCATAGTAATCGATGTAACAAATTGAATTCCGAAATATAGAAGACATATTTCTGTCAAATCTAAAATATGATAAATGTTCTAGTGCTCGAGCGAGTCCCGGTAATTGAGGACTGAGTGGAAATTTTGTTAATAATAATATGTCTGTTCATGAACATTTAAACTAATGAAAATATAATAGCAAAATGTATGCGCTTTACATAGGTATAATTATAACCTTCAACAACTCAATATTTATATCATACAGAAATACTACTATATAATACTCCGAAATTCAACGTTTTTAAATTCGTTTTGTAATGACTTATCACCTTTCGAAATGAGTTTTATTACTTTTTATACAGTGCAGTCGTTTTAGATATATTAAATAATAGAGAATTCAAGTTAATTTTATCTCTTTTAACTTTTCTTAAATAATAAAATTAAATGTATTCGTCCACTAGTACCTGATAACTTAACACTGACGAATCACTAAACGCCATCGAAACAGACGCGATTTTACGCAAGACCGAACTATTAAACGAATCAGGTTTAATGAATTTATTACATCGTTGATATTTATTGTATTAAAGTAAGTATGTTTTGTAGACTATACATTTATGTTAATAATAACTATACGAAAGTATAATTTTGTTCATCCTCAAACTCGTCACAATATCAACATGACCTGAAATATTATAATATGGTTTTAATCATTTCTTTACATTATAAAGTCATATAAATTCTTCAGAATGCTGAGGCAACGAAAAAAGAAAAAGGATTATCCACAAAAAGATGTTTGTGTAGCGATAAAAGCTTTTAAAACATGCGCGTCGTTATAAGTTTCAGTGAAAACTTTTACCATAATTAATTCAGGAGGAAAGATCCATTGAAATTCATTGACAATTACTTACTAATACGGACCATCCTCCGATGACCTTGACCTTGACATATGTAATCAAGGTCACTCCCCTGAATGACCTTTAAAAGATATTAGCCAATACTTTTTTATATCGATCTTACAATTAATATGCTTACGTTACAGCGACGATAATCAACAACTATGTCCTAATTACATAGGATATTTAGTTCTGACTTCTAAGTGAAATATAAAGGATATATTGATTTTTCTGTATATCAATATTACCTTTTCGATCAAACGTATTTAGTTATAATTTTATGTAAAGAATCCAGAAAAATACCGATAGAGCATGATAATATGAAATAACTTTGAGAATGAAGAATCTCGAAATTTAATGTATATTCTGTAGCGTGCTTCCACGTCTACAGTCAGAACAACAATCTCTTCTCGGCAAAACTGACCGCAAGAATATAAACATGACCATGTCCTTTAACGATCATTGATTACCCCCTTCAACTCGAAGAACTTTGCCTTCCGACCGAGAAAGCATCCTGACAGAACATACATGACACACTTTGGTCATTGCATTCATAAAAACTTAAAATTTTCTAACATTTACGTTGTCTAAGTAAGTATCAAAGAAATTGGAATTGTCTTAACTGCTTTTGTAATCGTTCGAATACTTGGACATTTACCTTATAGGTTGACGAAGCCAAGTAGATTTTGTGCAGAAGATAGTGATTGCAGCACGATGCATGATTTCTTAAAATTTTTATCTGAACATTATATTCAGATTGCACTGTATAACACGTATTTTGCTTTGCAATACTGACTATGTATGTCTTGTTGATTTTCATGCACTGATTATGTATCTGTGCAAGACATTTTCCCCATCATCCTCAGTTCTTCACAAATTCAATTTTAAAAAAAGAATTAAATTTTCAACTATAAGACTTTTTTACCGCGAAACTTATACAAGTTCCACTTACAGGTAACGTGTGTAACGATTTTCATGAATACAACGATGTATATTTTAATAACACTATAAATATTTAAATACGTTTACATAATGTTTAAAGTGGGCGAAATACTTATTACAAGCCAGCCTTTTAAGATAATTTTTAGTTTACACAATAATTAAAGGTTTGAGACCAAATCTAATTATATGTGATAGAACAGATCTTCCTTTTAAAGAAAGATATAGAAGTCAAAAAAATAAGATAGTTCTGTAAAGCACAGTATACTGCCAGTAATCGTCACTATCAATGATCACTCGATATACATACATCTTAGCGCAGTGTTAGTCGGTTTTGAAAATCGCTATCAATAGTCTCTGTATTGCAGAAACATTTTATTTTCTCAACTCAAAACAATATCTGTCCCGTAGCCTTCATTCATAGTTCTCTCAAGAGGATCTACTCTGTCACGTAATACATATAATTAGATATGATCAAAGATACTTAAATTTTAAAATAAACTAAACATTATCAGAATAAATTGACGCATGACGAATCTCGCATGAAACAATGTTTAAATATTTATAATGTTATGAAAATATACATTACTTTATAAAAACATTGTAAAATCTATAGAATCAATTCCTACAAACAGAATTTGAATAACATTTATTGTTTAAGCATAAAAAATTCTGAAAATTGAACATTCAATTTCTTGTTCAAAATTAAACTTTTCAAAAACTGGAAACGGTGGAGAGTAATGCTTTACAGAGTCAGCGCATGAAAATCTACAATTTATTTATTCGTCATTTATTCGCCTTTGGTAGCGCCCATTACGAATACGATGACAATTATATTCTTTACTTTTTGATGGAGTAGTACGTAAATCTTTCATTGGAAGATTGCACACGCATATACAGGATGGTCCGCGCAACGTGTGCACCTTTTATAACTTCCAAAATATGCGTTGCACGAAAAAATGTTACATACAAAAGTTACATGGTTTAAAAGGGTACACTATATATTGCATTAATTTTTTTTACAGGTGGAGGCATTTCGGAGATCTGAAGGACAAGTTTGTTTTTTTAAATAGAATACTATATTTTTTTTACCAAAATATCATTGAGTATCGAATTCTGAATAAAAAAGTATTGAACTTTATTAGCCCTAAACCTAATAGGTAACGAGTAATTTCACTTTATTACGTGAAAATTTTTGTCACGTAATATCAAGTTGGAGATTCAACCTTATCACAGATTTCCGCAGAACAGCGACATTCACGTGACATTGTAGCTTATCGCAACTAACGTAAATGTTGCTGTAAAAGTGATATCCATTGGTATTAATACATTGATGCAATCTGTTAACTAACGAAGAAATAACTCAGGAGTAGTTGGTGGTTCAGGATACACTGTATGTTGTAATGTTCCCCACAGAAAATATTCTAAAGGTGTAAAGTCTGGTGAGCGGTAAGGCCACGGAAATTGTCCACCACGACCAGTCCACGACCAGTAATATGCAGAGCAACCATTATGTTTGTACCAGATTTGTTGACGAACATTTAATGGTACATTTTCTACAAAGATGATAAGCTACAATGTCATGTGAATGTCGCTGTTCTGCGGAAATCTGTGATAAGGTTGAATCTCCAACTTGATATTACGTGACAAAAATTTTCACGTAATAAAGTGAAATTACTCGTTACCTATTAGGTTTAGGGCGAATAAAGGTCAGTACTTTTTTCTTCAGAATTCGATACTCTATGATATTTTGGTATAAAAAATATAATATTCTATTTAAAAAAACAACCTTGTCCTTCAGATCTCCGAAATGCCTCCACCTGTAAGAAAAATTAATGCAATATATAGTGTACCCTTTTAAACCATGTAACTTTTGTATGTAACATTTTTTCGTGCAACGCATATTTTGGAAGTTATAAAAGGTGTACACGTTGCGCGGACCACCCTGTATGTACATATCGCGGTTGTAGAATAAATGCCTATTGCGCTTGACGAGGCATTTGAGACAGAAATGACAGAATATCATGTTCCGCAAAGACAAATAGAATATGAATGTCCTAGAACTTCAAATGTACGTCAGTACGATCGCAAGGTCCAATCGCGATCTTGATAAAATGAATATACAAATATAATATTACGATAACCGTAGACCAAAACAAGTAATCATATGTGGGCAATATTATAATCAATGTAATCTTCTCGTTTAAGGCGTAAATGACACACGACACAAAATCTAAATACTTCACCGCAAATATACAGGGTGATTTTGAAGACATGGACGCGCTACTGCTCCTTTTTTTGAGTAAAAATAGAAAATATGATAGAAAAAAATCATATAGTATAATACGACCTAATTTTATATGATCTTCTTTTTTTTATGTGTGCACTAATTGATCCCTTTTATTATTCTGCGTATAAAAGTACTAAACCAAGATATTCGACATTTTAATATTATTCGAGATATTTGATATTTCATATCAGAAGCTTACTTTATAACAACAACTATTCGAACAACTATTCTATCATTGCACTCTAAGCGTTTTCTAATGTGTTTGTTTATATTCTTTATTACATATTTTAGTTGATTTACACTGACATTCAAACAATGGAATGAATTGTCCACTGATTCAAAAGGACGTGAATTCACTGTATGACAACTCCAAAAATGTAGTCCAATGAATTTAAATCCAGCAAACAAGGTGGCCAAGACGTAGAACTATAAGTACCGAACCATTTTCTTAATAAATCATCTTATAATATTTTAACTTTAACCTGTACTACAGTAAAAGTTGAAGGAGTGACATCAAGAAGAGTGGCAATGTGTTGTAAAAAATACTGATATAGTGAACTATTTAAAATGATATTGTCAAAAAGTACGAGCCGATAATGCATGTATCAAGAATGCTACATCAAACATTAACACTAAATTGCAATTGATTGTTTATATTTGTTTTAAAATGAGCATTTCTATTTTATGTAGTTGATATGCCACTTGAGGAAACAAGTAAGTAGTTCTTATCTTCTACATGAAGAAAGTTCTATTTTGATCAGTAATAGTAAAAAAGAGATTAACCCGAAATCCCATGATTATGGCAGATTGATTATGGATATCCCACCAAAACTATTTGATAATCGTCTTAAACACTGTGGGTCCTCCAACTGTTACTGTCGACATATACTCGCAATTCAATATCCATTGTGAAAATTTTATGTGATAACACTAGACATAGAATCAATAACCGCAGCTGATAGAATACCACAATACTTTATTGCAATGTTTGGGACACGGTGAGCTATTCCTATCGGTTGAGGAAGAACAGTTATAAACGACGTAATATATGGAATAGCAGGAACGTTCAAAATTACCCATGTAACAATGTCAGAATACAGATTAGTCAAATAGGTCTCTAGAAAAAAATCTTATTAACGAAATACCTAAATGCAAGGAACTTACGATCTCCTCTTTGTCTAAAATTTAGTTCAACATTTAATCGAAATCAGCCGCATAACACAGGATAATTTAGACATCAGTAACCTACGTTCAAAATTAAATTATAATAAAAAATTTAATGAAGTTAGATATCTTCCTAATGATATATATTCCGTTAATCACCGTTAAGAACATATGAATCACAATACGAAGAGGCCTACAGAATGTGTGATATTACAGATCATAACAATGTAGTTTTATTCAACGAGAACAAAGATGAATTTGTAAAATATGTTGATGAATTAAAACACGCGTATATCAGAAAGGAAATAAAGTTTGCTGATTATTATTGAAACCCTCTTATTATCGAAAAAATGGAAATAGCAATTTCAATTTTTAATCCGAACGACTGTCACAATCTTTAGCATACAAGCAGTACCAGATATTTAATTCTAAATTAAATGAATATCATTTGGGTATGCTCTCAAGGATTCTCAATCTTAATCATATTCATTTCAAAACCTTAATTATTTCTTTCAAACATCGACATTTTATACATATTTTTACATTGGACGGATCATGCATTTTTCTAAATAAAAAGAGATTACATACTCCTTCCCACTCAATCACAACGTAGAAATATAGTTTTAGACAAAATTTAACCTATTTTTACCTTGCATAGCAATCGTAAAGTCGTTACAATATAATACTACATAATAATACAACTACATTATATCAGAAACCTTGTGCCCCTCGCATTTCTTAACGTCATGGCCAGTCAAAACATTTGAAAAGAAGCTAAATAAAAAAACTGATTGAAGCGTATCAATACAAAGAATTATTGTTCCACACAGTGGGAAAATTATCCAGGAACAGGAAATGAAAAGCACTGCTAACAAGGGAACATATCCAACCGGGACACACCGATTTTAATGAAACTTATGTGACAGATAGTTCTCAAGAAAATATTTGACACGTATTTTTTTATATCGGCAATCGTGCACATTGAAGGGGTGATAATAGTCCTCAAAGTTAAGGGCTGAAATCATATTTTTGGGAATATCTCAGGAATTAAAGGAGATAATTAGAATCTTTTTTTTTCAATTGTTGGTCTTTCAATAGGGAATTTGTCTGCAGAAAAAAAATTTAATGAACTTTATTTGTTTAAATAATATTTTGAAAATTTATAGTTTTTGTTTAAATTTTTTTACTAAATGTTGATTCATTTTTTTGCAACTTTGCGTATGTAAACTATGGACTAAAATAGAGGATACGTGTTTTTGGAATTTGTTGGTTTTTGCAATGTTTATTAGATATATAGCTTGAAATCACCTCCTGTGATTGCCCCTAATCAGCATTTTTATTAAAAATATCATAATTTTTACAAGCTTTTACAATATTCTGAACATTATATACCTTCTCATATGCCGTTAATTGATTTTTCAATAATTATTGTAAGCATCGCAGGTATGAGCGTCATGCGGTTCTAATCACCGCCGCAAGGAACATAGCCTTTTATGGCCAATACTGATTTTATACTTTTATGGTCGTAAAGTCGTCAGTCCAAATACAATATCTAGAATTTTTTGAAACTTTGAGATTTATAAGAAATTAAGAAAAAAAAAATTAAATTAAATTATGTTTCAACAATATTGGCCATAAAAGCCTATGCTCCTTGCGGCGGTGATAAGAACCGCGTCACGCTCATACCTGCGATGCTTACAATAATTATTGAAAAATCAATTAACGGCATATGAGGAGGTATATAATATTCAGAATATTGTAAAAGCTTGTAAAAATTATGATATTTTTAATAAAAATGCTGATTAGGGGCAATCACAGGAGGTGATTTCAAGCTGTATATCTAATAAACATTGCAAAAACCAACAAATTCCAAAAACACGTATCCTTTATTTTAGTCCATAGTTTACATACGCAAAGTTGCAAAAAAATGAATCAACATTTAGTAAAAAAATTTAAACAAAAACTATAAATTTTCAAAATATTATTTAAACAAATAAAGTTTATTACAATTTTTTTCTGCAGACAAATTCCCTATTGAAAGACCAACAATTGAAAAAAAAAGATTCCAATTATCTCCTTTAATTCCTGAGATATTCCCAAAAGTATGATTTCAACCTTTAACTTTGAGGGTTATTATCACCCCTTCAATGTGCACGATTGCCGATATAAAAAAATACGTGTCAAATATTTTCTTGAGAACTATCTTTCACATAAGTTTCATTAATATCGGTGTGTCCCGGTTGGATATGTTCCCTTGTAAGATTCATTGAGACTGTTAATAAAATATTAATTTGAACGTTAAACGAAAATAATGTACAATATTATAACCAACAAATAGAACATGTTGCAAAATTACAAGCTAAATTTCGATATTGTTAAGAAATCAAATGCGCGTCGTTTACTCTGAATTTCGGTAAACATACCAAACCATTAAACATATTATCTCCATCAGTTAAAATAACAAATAGTCAAATTGAAGAAATAATTGCCAACATCTCAGAAATAAATATACTCGAAATACAACTAGAATTACAATCGATAACGGCGTCTTGGGAATTCAAACTAACAAACAAAGCCGATAAATACATGTGTACTAATATAAGCAACTTCAAGGTATGTGTAAGAGGACCAAAAAGTGCAAGCTAATATTTAGAGTAGTTGAAAGAACAAGAAGTAGTAAGAGGAAAAGATAAAAGAATGATAAAGTGGAGACAGGTAGAAAGATGTAGTAATAAAAAAAAAAGAAAGCTAACGGTAGGTAAGAGTGAAGCTAAGAATATTGGTAGGAGACGTAAAAAGGCAAGGAAATTGTAGGTTAGATTTATGCAGAAACGAAAAGGATGCGCGAAGGCATTATGTTGATAAAAAAAAACAACACAAACGACATGTAAGGAATGTAGGCTAGGTCAAAATAAACGACGGGACTGGAAGACTTCTAGACAGAAGAAAAGGAAAGTCAAAAGGGAAAAACAGACATAAAAAAAAAGACAACTAGAGTATCGCAAAGGAAAGCAGCGAAAAGAATATTATGAAGACACTAAAAAACATATAAACGAGGATAAATGGGAAAAAAGTGAAATTAAGGGAAAAGGAAAAGGAAGGGATGATGAAAAAAGAAGAGTTAGCGGGCAGATTGAAATATCTGGGAAATAAAATGGAAACACTAATGAAGAGAAAATACAAAAGGTGTGCTTGACGAAAGAAATTAGTCATTTTTATGAAAAAGATTTGGGAACACGCTATTAAAAGAATAGCGAAGGACTAAAGATTAGTAGTATGTACTTGTGAAAATTGCAAAAATAGAAAAAAGAAAATTTACATAGAACATCGTTTGATATGGAATGAACCAGAAATAGAAGAAAATTATTCAGAATGTAGAATTCTACAATATATTTTAAAATCTTCAAAATCGATGATAATGCAGTTAATCCGCAAATTCGTTGAAAAATTGTATCAGTATATTAACAAAAGTTTCATTGAAAAATAGCAAACTTAAAAAGCACTAACTTTATTTAATTAGAATTGTCTCACCGCATTCAACATCGAATCAAGTTACTTTATTCAATCATCGAGTTTCGGTGGATTTGATAGGTGGATCACGCTGCCTATTAATAGACAGTATTTCGATTTTCTCGATCCGCGCTTCTCCATTGTTATTGCATAATATAGAAATAGTATGTAGAATAACATTCTAACATCTTAAAACAATCAAGTATACCATATATATTTATATAAATAAACTCGCAAAGATCTCTATCTATATTAAATTAATTTCTATTGTTATTTTATATTTTGGACATTTTATTTGTAGTTTCGTATGGATTTAACTCAACAGATTTAATTCATTATTATTGTATGAAAAAAGAATTATTTTAAATCCGCACAGCTTTAAAAGCTATCTATTGAAAATTTTTGACCGATTATTTTAAGAGCGAATCAAAAATATAAAATATGAAATGATTAATAAGACTTATTATTATTGTCTGAATTTTCTATCAAAAAATTGATTATATTAACGTCTTGCGTAATTACAAAGATATTAACCAATTTTTTAAATCAAATTGTACTAATGATACGACTATGAAAACGGGATTTTATTGAAGGAAAATATTACCGTAAACAAATGTTAAATCTAAAAAAATAGAAATGTATTAAGAAACTATTTGTTATTTCATTATTCCACTGACATGTTGATTACTTAAAATACAACAAACAATTAATTTCTGTTTGTTAAATAGATTCACGATTTCAAAATTCGTAAATACTCTATCAAGAAGTAATCATTTACATTATAATCAGTAATCAAATACTTCTCAGTTAAGCATTGGATAGTAATTGTCAATGAAATAATTTTTTAATTAAAAATTAAGGTATAATTTTTAATTATTCCCCGCCTCATTAAATTTAATGTTTAATTAAATCGCGTCTAGTCAACGATTCGTCAAGTAAAAATAAATTTTGATTTCGAATTGTAATTTGTAAAAACTGAAAATTGAAATCTAATTTTTGATTAAAGTTTATATAAATATTTCTATTTGTAAATTGAAACTTAATTTCTCGATTTTAAACTGTATTTTCGTTACTAATGAAGGTGAAATTTATATAGGATATTATCATTCCTATTGTTATTTACTCACTTGCCTACTCTTCTACTCGTTGAGGTATTATTATTAATATATACTTATTATTGGACCATCTCTATTATTAGCAGTAACAATAAATAATAAACTTAAATAATAATAAATTAATATCATGTATAATCATTAGTTTATTTACCAAATTTAGACACAATTAAATGTCCACGTTATGTTTAAAGGTACATATAAATATTATTGTTAACTAAAATGTTAAATTGTTAACACAATGTTTAATCAGATGTTAAATTCTAATTATCAATTTCCAGAAATTATAATTAATTTTAATCTATAATTAGACGCCATGAATTAAAAATTAAACTGTTATTTTTAATAAGAAATTTTGATTATCGATTGAACATCAACCATTATTTAAAAGTTCTCAATTAAGATTAATGTTTCATTTTCAATCTGGCAAATTCGAATTAAAAATTAAACTTTTATTTGTAATTAGAAAATCATTCAATAAACAGCTACGAATTAATTTTTAATTAAGGGACATTTCGTTAAAAATTAATCTTTCATTGTTAATTAAATTTCTCGTCAATAAATGAAGAATTTTATTAATTATTTGAACTCCTGGGCAGACTTACTTTAATCGTGTATATCTTACCGTCAAACCAAACAAGTTCTTATCTATGCTACTATAGAATTAAATGGCTTTATATCTATAGTATGATGGCATCAAATTGGTTCTTGTCTATGCTACCGTGTAACTGTATACTGTAAAGTGTATTTCTTGCATACGATACGATAAAACTGTTTCTAGAATTAGCCGCATGGTGCAGCACTTAACCAAAATCAATTAAAACCTCGATCCTCAGATTTGAACATTTTCACATCAGCCTGGTAATGTTTTATTTCATTTAACACAAGAAATGCAGTAATAGAAATTTATAATTATTCAGTATTTTGGCGGAAGAACTTTAAAGAAGACAGTAGAATTTTAAATTATAATTGTATAATATTGTACATAGAGATATGTTTGGATCAAGTACAAATATTTTCCACTTCATTTGAAAACGTTTTCATTAATCAATTAATCGTATGAAATTTATAAACCATATTTACACGATGGTTTTAAAAGTAATGAAAAATTGACCGCCTTATAATGCGAGGGAGATAAGGATAATAGTCATTTTGACATTCATAAATGAGACTTCATTGTTCCAAAAATTTGAGGCGAAGAAGCAGTATTCTCACATAGAATGTATTACAGATTTTGACTTTGCAATTTAGCTTTCACGACTTCATACAAAATACATTTTGATATATTTTCGTTCCTTATAAAGTTATAAAGGAATATTGCACGCTCAAACTCTCTTTACCATTACACAAAGAATAATTTAAAAAGGGAAACATGAGGAAGTACTGCTCTTTCGCTTCAAGTTTATAGAACAACAAAGTTGTATTTTTTATAATATCAAACTGGTTGCTATTCTTGTCTCTTCCATGGACATCAATGTAGGATGAATAGGGATCGTCCGAAGTTTCTCAGTTTTGCCGCATGAGGTCCCCGAAGCCATTTCGGAGTTGTTCCGTCACACACGTTACCAGGAACTATTCAAATTTCTTTTATTTATAAATAAAAATATCATGATGCTTTTACACCCTCAATGCCATATCACTAAGAAAACTTTTGTAACACTTTCTTATTTATATCTACATACATATAAAATATAACCTAATATACAATATATTAAAAAACTAAATTGTCACAACATTGCTAATATTTGACAACTTACTATTCTGGATTCAAGATTATTTGGTTTCATAATCGCTTTTAAAACCATTACATATTGTGATTGCCATATGATACTTCTTCGACAGTCACATGATGCTTAATATATTAAAAGCACATGTATAAAAAGTATCGTGAAAAGCGTTTATAATAGATCATTAATTATGACACTTGACAAATGTAAAAACGCAAATTGTAATATTTACTATTAGTCAAATTGCAATATTAAGTTAGGTTAGTTTGCAAAAAAACTCTTCACACTTCATTTGCCATCTTGTTAAAATATCTTTATTAGTTTTATTGGTTGATCCATTTTTATAGGGTTATAGAAAAATAAAAAATTCTTGTGGTTTGTAAATGTGGATATTACCGTGGAATTAGTGACAGAGATTCGCTACCAAACCGCGGTAAGCAATTAATTGAAAATAACGATGTTCTATGAAAAACAATAATGTTCTACAGGTCGTGCTTGTATGCCGTCCGAGCGGAATAGTAAAGTTATTCAATATTGATAAGATATCTTTCCATATTGTAATACGAGCAATATTGAAATACTGACAATGTATATTATTAGTTATCTAGATTGTTATTATTATTATTATTTCTACCGTAATGTACATAGTCATTGCGTTGAACTTATTCCATAAATAGAACATTAATAAGGAATTAATGTCTTTTTCTTTTTATTATTCTATTCTTTCTACAAACAAATATCGGTACAAGGGCCGCCGCTATCACTAAACTACACTAAGAAGCAGTCTAAGGACATAAAAATCAAACCAGCCTTATTCAATGGAGTAACAGGTATACATGATAATACTAGCATGTGTGTTTAATACGATTAATAAATTACTATAAACAATAAGGCCCCCTTAACGATTTGAGAAAGTGTCTTCGGATATAGCACCGCAATATCTTTAAATATTTTTAATACAACTATTGATAGTATGTGTAACTAATAATAAGTATGATGATTTGTTGTTTTCTATTGTTCTCTTTATTTCATAAATTCAATTTAAGGAAACGTAATTAATTTGTAACGAAAGAGGTGCACTAATCACATTAACGTAGGGCACAAAATAACCTGGCGCCAGCACTGACCGGAATTTGAATGGTAAGCTTCAGATACTTATGTCAATCCTATTATAAAGTTTTACATTAAATAAAATTTTAATTTCTTTTACAATCATGCATTAATTTAATCATTTGTTCTCTACATGCAATAATCTTCGTAAATTAAGATCATAATAGTATCATCAACATTAATAGTTAAGATCATAAAAATATCATCATACAGCAAAGAATAGAATTAAAAATATTACAGATTTGATGAATAAATAATTCGCAACATCCAATCGATAAAAGTTTAGCAAAAATTATTAATGTCAAAGAGTTCGAAAAAGTTCGTACAGACTATAGCATAGACTTCTAGCTGTTTTCACTTTGGCAGGTATAACGGCCCAAACAAACATAACGGTAGTTAATTAAACGGTTCAACTCCATCACATAGTCGTCGTGAGTACTGCATATGCCTGTTCTAACGTATTATCTTAAGCTGAAAATAAATTTAGATTTATGGAAATTTAACTATTGGAATAAACCGGTAGAATGTTCCATAGAAAATTACAATCAATATTAATTTAATATAAAATTTAGGAATAAAAAATTATGTTAAATGCTATTTCTGTAATTTGAAATTCTTTTTCGGAACTTCTTTTAAAAGAAACGAAAATTGAATTTATAATACACAATAAACGTTGAATTATAATAATGTAGTTGAAGATTAATAACTAACGTATACTGTGTTTTCGTTATATAGGGAGATTTCTGCTATCTTACTCAATATAACTGCCGATACAGAGAAATGAGTCGATACAAACATATTTTGGTTTCAAACAAAAAATAATGTGGTTCATGACTTTTTCTTATAAAGGATACCTTCTGCCAATTCGTGAAGTCACTGCTGTTTTTTTTTAATAGTAATAATACTTTTATCTGCATTATTATAGCTGTAAAAATAAATTTATAGCATGTATGATTTGTAGACCTTCACATGGTCTGGTATAAAGAATTCATGATAGTTGTGAAAGAAAAAAGGCGACGAATTGAAATCCTTCTTATTTCTGTTCTACATGTTTAAAAAATGTTCGATATGGTTTTCATTATTTTTAAGGCATCTATATTGAACGCTTTATGAATTAATAAAAAGGCTTCATTGATAATGAAGGATTTATATTTTTGCGAATTTCATCTTGATTTGGAGAAACTCCACAAAACTGAACGTATTCAGTAAGGATTCAGTAGGAACGAAGGAATTACAATTCAGAATAGAAATAATAAACTGTTCAAGTGATTACGTTTCTACATATTTTCGTGACTTTTTTAAATATTGTATCATTTGATAATCGATATATGATACATAACTCAAATTTACATTGCACCTTGCACGATAACTATGTCATTACTATTCAAAAAACAAGACAGCTTTAAAAATTTTTAAAAATAACATTGAATGGAAAAGCGTGAAAAAAACTTTGATTTTGACACATTTCTTTGCATCGATACAAATAATGAAAATATCGCAGTAAAAAGAATAAAAAAGCACCCTACACATACAGAAAGCAACTGTAATATTCGAATAGTATATTATTTTTCTTTCAGCATATTATAACTTTATTTAGTTAACAAAAATATAAATTTTATGTTCGTAACTTATAACAGCTATTGCATATATTATGTATTTTGAACAAAGCAATGTATCATTATAATGATAAAATAATATTATAACAATGGAATAGTATGATTATTTATGTATTAATTTCCTTACGAAAAAACTGATAATATCTTGCAGGATGCTACAAATTGTTTCTTTCAAACATTCATTTCATGTATCCTGCCATTCTTATTTTACACCGACGTGTCTAAGTTATTAAAATTTTTTCAACAATGGTAAACTAAATATTTGTGCACAGCATTCGCTTCTTGTTTGTTATATGATTATTATATTTTTCTATAAATTATTTTTTCAATTATTTGACAAAAATTAATTATATTAATTCATTCTAATTAGTTATATTATTAATATAAATTAATTCCCCAACTGCAAATGTTTAAATAAATGTCGGTTTTAAATTTCAAATTCTTCATTTCATTCTGTAGCAGTATTTGCCAATTAGACACAAAAATGTTTTTACTATCGTTGTTAAAAACAACACAGAATGTTTTCTATTTATTCTTTTCATTCGCATATAGCTGTTTCCAACCAATTCGCATATTGTAAACACATTTTTTTAATACACTACATATTCTTTAAGAATTTACTTTCTTTCCACTTTCTTTTTAAAGTCTGGCTATTAACTTTGGTACATTTAATACAAGATCTGTCTGTATATTTCTAAAAATTTTACTTTTGATATACATTTCGCATGTCAGACTCTATGCATTACCTCAACCATCTAATAATCTCCATACTTCTCATTATATTCAGCATAATATATCGTAACAGCAGCTTTTTTCTGTTTACATTTTGCATTTTCAAAAATCACAAATTGGCCTATTTTGTGTAATTTATTATTCTTATCTATTATTACAAGTAAATTAAGTAAATACTAAAATATAACTGACTATGATTCAGGATTATACATATATAAATATTACAGTGTTTATAAACATGTCATACATAACAATTAAATAACAACTTTCGTAAATAATTATGTTCCAAGATACCTAAATATTATTATAATTTTCAAATCGGACGTTACTTCAATTAGGATATTAATAATAAACATTACATATTACATGAATAAAATTATAATATAATATAAGGTCGTATAATGTAGAGATATTGAAGTAACTAATTGTACCGACGATTATAAAAGTAGTCTAAGTTAAAATTCTAAAAAAATTTAATTTTCCACTAATTACATCATTGTCAAAACAAATGCAACCCGAATTTCGTTCAAACACGCAATGATTAACTTCACATTACAATACAGTTTACGAATATTCTTTTCAAAAATATTCCATAATATAATAAAATTAATCGACATAGTATAAGCAAGTGAAAAGTTTAATTTTTTTTTAAACATAAAATGAAACACAAATCAACTAATATATGTAATGTATACTATTAATTAATTACATTGAAATTTTGTTATTCACTGCTTTGCAAGTTCAAAAAGGAACTGGTAAAACAAGTTTCTGCATTATTGTATTATTGTATTATTGTATTACGTATGAAACCTACGATATTAAATAAAATAAAAGTTATAAAAGACACCTTCATTTTATTTACAAGTATTTAATTAAAATTAACCATTTATCGTCTAAATTAGAAATTGGTTATATTTTTCGTATTTTGTTATCAGACATTAAAGCAAAATCAGTAAAAACAAAAATTCAACAGAAAATTGTTTTATTTATCTTCCAAAATATGAGTTATATCGTGTTATTTTTATAACGTAAAAGCATAATAGAAACTGAAATGTAATTACTTTTACTACAAATTTTAAAATAACTTTTTTATTAAATACTATTGTATTAAATGTTCTCATTATTATATAATTAATTTTTGAACGTATGTAAGAAGTGTAATGCTTAAACGAATAAATGAAAAATATACCGTAAGACTTTTTTATGTCTTTATTTTGAAGAAAACTAAGTTCACAAAATGCTTAATATATGTGTGTAAAAGTATGTTTTATTGTTTACTCCAATAATTATTTTGTTAATTCAAACATTCGTAAGCACTGGGTAGGATATCTTTAATTTAAATATCAAAACTTCAAAAGCGTATAGAGAACCGATAACTTAAAAAAAATGTTCATTATAGTTCTAACGTTTGCTCATTTTTACTGCATTGAGAAAATTGAAAAACAACGAACGAAACAACTAAGAAGTTGTGTCATACTTGGAGCTGCTACACGCCAAATATCATTGGAACGATCATTTGTAACGACCATCTCTTCACTTTTTTCCAAAATGTAAAAACGAGCAAATATTTAAAAAACTTCTTCTTTTCACGTTTATCGGCTCCTTATACGATCCCGCGATTCTGATGTTTAAATTGAAGACACCTAGCATATTAATAAATAGTGATAAAATATATTTATCAGTCAATATTTTCTATGATATTGTTGAAATACTAACATATAGTGTCATCGATTTAATCATAAATGAATTTTACGTCTTTAATAATTATATGTATTAATTTATAGTATCGTCTGATTCGCTGTAAATAAACTGTTTGTTGAAAGATTTTAAAGAATTTTCAGACTCGATTATTAGGAAAATGAAACCATAAAAATGAAAAAAGCAAATTCTATATATTCTCAAAAAGAATCAGTTCTTTTTTGGCTATATCACAATTACTGTAACACCCCGTATATCTCTACCAACGTGTACTTTTCAAGGTTGGCAACGACCTTCTCACCAACAGTGGATTGAGCGTTATCCATATAGCGTTGTAAAACTTCCTAAGTGGGACAGTCGCATCCTTCCAGATGCTACCTATATAAGCGTGCACAGCATACGTTCACGCACGCGAATTTCTATTTCTCGAAACCTCTGGTACGAACTGACTTTATTTACAGCTATTCTCTATAAATTTCAGTGAACAATATGCAAGTTTATACAACTAGAAAATTTTTGAAATGTGGTCGAAATAAAGAGAACGAATGAGTTAATTAAACACAACAATCTGCATATTTATTTTAGAAAATGAAAAGAGGAAGTGAAATATAAAAAAATATTTAAAACTGCTAAATAAATGCTTACAAAAATTTGAATTTATTTAAATAACATAATCAAGTAATTAAAATATAGAATTAAACTTCAAAAGTTTACAATTTATTATTATTTATAGCTGGTAGATTGAAGATAAGTTGTAAAACTGTACTATTTCAGCAATATATGTATATATACAGGGTGTTCTATTTAGCTGTATCATTTGTAATACCTTGCTAGTTTTTAATAATATTAAAAGATATGTCAGATAAAAGTAAAATGTTCTTGAAGGCGACATAATTTATTGTGTGGAAAGATGCACAAAAGGTATATGAGAGTCAACTTTGTTTCTTTTTTTTTTTAATAAAATTGCATATTTTTTTACAACTGATTCTTCAGAACATTTTATTAATATATAAAATGAAGCAAATCAATAGTCCATAATATATTTAAAATTTAAAAGTAAAATATTAGATAAATTGAAATATCTTACTGTCGAACTTTTTAATTATCTGCTATTTTACTCTAATATTCCTTTTTAAGCAAGAATCTTTTAAAGAATCAATTTGTGTAAGTAAAAATATATAGTTTCATTTCTAAAAATATTTACTTGCAGTTCCTCTTTTTTATCAGAATTGTATACTTCAGATACAGCGTTAATATCGAACACGATAATAGACATTAATAACAGACAAAAATAAATAGTTTATTTACCTGATAAAAAGCTACCAGCCAAAGAATCGTCGTCCTGAGCAACAATTGAACCGCTAAGTAGAAGGAAAAGGACAATGCCCCCAGAAATTGTTCTTAGTATCATCTTCAATCTCCCTCGTTTGCTATCTTTTTTATTTGATTTCCTTTCTTCCTTTTTTTATCGATTTTAAAACGCAACCGTAAAAGTAATTGAAAAAAGATACACTATATCGTAACCCGGTTCGAACACGTGCGTGTCAAACTACTTTACCGCGAGTTCGGCAGCCACGGTATTATACGGACCCGCATTGCCTGTTCGGCTTGTTTGACTGACTGACTGACTGACTGAAGAGGTACCGGAGCCCACTTGTGGGTCAGGATGCGGATCCCCTCTTTTACATCAATCAAAAAAGGAGAAAAAATAATAAAACCAGAAAAGTAGATAATGATTGTTGATAACGTTACTGAGAATTAATCAAAAAGAGGATAAACGGTTAAAAAAAACCTACATTCTGTTAACATCACTGAAAATTTTAATTTTCATGAATTAAAGTGGTAACAAACTAATAAAATCAGAAAAATAATATTAGTAGAAATCGAAAGTTTAATAATAAAACAAATTCTAAATTTCACAATTTGTAACCATCAATAATTACAATTTAGTAACCGTAATTTCTATTTCTATTAAGAATTCGCAAAATATAAACTTAATTTAACTTTAATTTGTTTGTTTAATTATATTGTTGTTAAAAGTTAATAACATTTTCAGTAAATTACTTACTTTCAATTTGTTATATATTTTTATATATATTCTTTTGGTTCATATCATTTTCGCCGAACAAATTATATGTTATTAAGTACTCATATTATCCTCAAATTAATTATAATACTCTATGTTCTTTCACTAAAACTGATTTCTAATACATTAACTTATTAGTTTTATGTATTTTTCTACCAATTTTCGTTTAAATTAGATATTTCTTATTGCCTATTATTAACTATACTAGAATTTCTATGTCCCTATCCTTCTCTATGTTCATACTATTCTTCCTCTTTGCTTCTCTCTTATTCCCCCAACCTTGTTTCTTTCATTCCCTCTTTCTTACTGCATATATATGTATATGTACGCGACTAGCGGTACTTTATCCGTAAATGTACAGGATACCGTACGATATTTCTCTTTGGAATTTATCGTTCTTTACGCAACAGCCAGTTCTTAGTAATCATAATACAGAATTATTATCTTATTCCTTCTAAAAATTTGGATGACAGTTAAATAACAAAAGTTATTCCTCATTTTAATATTTTTAAGTATCACAATAAGAATAGGAAAAAATATTTTGTAAACAATAGGTTTAATCACGGAGTAGATTATTACAACTACTTTAAGAAGATATAAACAGCAATATTAAATTTGTTAATATCATTTATTATATTATATAAAATAGTTAGTATTATAAAAAATAAGTTGCGTTATTATCTAAGTAAACCTAATTGTGATGGATCAACCAGTGTAAATTGTTCTATGCATTCAATTAACCAGGCAATTGGTAGTGTTTTTATATGAGGCATATTATATTTTATATGTGGCCCATCTTTTTCTGATACATATATAATATAATGAGTACACTTATATAAAGGATGAGTAGGTTCATTTGCAATATGAAAATTGATAAATTGTTCCTTATTTTTTATATCTTCAGGCTTTGGTTCTCTTTTCAGGACAGTCCCACCACCTGTTTGTACAAGTATTGATAAAGTATCTTTTGTTAGTACCATATCATTTATATAATAATCATTCTTTGGTTCCATAGCAAAATAGAAATGGCATTTATTAAAAAGTCTTGGATTCTGAAAATAAAATTCAAAATATTATTCTAAAGATTTTTCATAATGTTACAATTAACTTTACCTGATTTTGTGCATTTTCTCTAGCCTTTTTTGGAATACCTTCTATTGGTGAACCAGTTGTTTTATATATTTCAAATAGTTCCAATACTTTCAAATCTCCATATAATATATCGTATATGTCCATACCTGACTGAATCCCTTTTGTATAACAAGTTTGTTAACATCTGATGATCAATTAATTTTTTTGTTTAAATAAATTTATTTATAATCTTACATTCAGTATTAAGTATCCAACAACCACATAAAAGTGCCCTCATAACATCATATGTCAGTCGAGTAACATTTTGACTTCCTTCTACTATGATGTGAGTTACGCATGACCTAAAATACAATAGTATAGAATATTTTAAAATATAAATATTAATATTTTTTAACTTTATTTAAATTTAAAATTGTAGTCTAGTATGAACTAAAATAAGTAGCATACCGAAAAACAGATACAGTTTTAATTTTATGTTTTGAAATCATTTGTTCCAGATATTTTCTGTTATTTGTCTTCAAATTTGATGCAAATATAACAATTGTGTCAAATGACTGTGTCGTAGAAAATGATTGATGTAAAGTACTAGTAAGAAGTACAGCTTCTTCACTTGTATTGTGATACTCATTTTTATCGCTTAAAATATTCCACATTTCGCTATGTGGTTCACAATAATCTCTAAAATGCAAAAATACAGAATAATGATTAAGTCATTTATTATAAACCATAATGGGCACAAGTTAAAATCTCATTCCCAAGGCTACTGAAAAATTTGTGAAATTTCTACTGAAATTTTTACTGGTCTTTAAATGGTATTATTTGAGGTATAAGAAATAGTTATTTTGTTTTAAATAAAAAAACCAATTTATTAACAGATCAGAAGCAAAAACTCAAAACAGATGAAACAGATGTATGAGAAAGATGTGAAAGAAAATTTCATTGTTGATACTTTGATAAAATAATTGTGAAATTAACGAAAGATCAATAAGGTGTTTAAATTATGTACTAAATTATCTAATGGACACGAGTAATTGTTAATAAGACACCATTTTTGTCTTGTTAAAATAAGTTACTATTTCACTTTCAATAAACTTAATAATAGTAATGTGTCAATTTTATTAACTCAAATCAACTTATTTTCTTACTTATATCAGTAACGTAATAATGCAATTATTAATTACAATCAACTACATTTGTCCACCCAATATACTATATGTATAGATAATTAAAAGAAAATGCATATGCATATAATATTTAAATAAAATGTAATTCTTGCTAAAATTCATAGTTATGTTGCAACAAAGACAAAATCAATAAAATACATCTACGAACCTAAAAATTATTCCATTACTTACAAATTAATTTAATTGTTATTCTATTAATCTAAACCTAAAATTATGATACGTAATATTTCGTAGGAAACTTCTTAGATTTAATTATTACTTTTTCATTTCAATCGCTTCGGCGTTTATTTCGTCAATTTTTCTATAGAATTTTACAAAATTCTTTCTCATTCTTGTATAAAGTTACTCTTTTAATTATTCCCGATTTTTAAGCAATGTTACTGAAACTATCCTTTGATAGTGCCTAGAAATTTTCTACTGAAATTATATTTGAGGTCTACAATGACAATATACATTCTTCTATGATGATTATTTTGTTAAAATTGGAGGTTATTTCTTATTGTAGCTTTTATAATGAAAGCAATCAGGTAAAATCCACACATGAACTACATACTTGATTACTTTCATTTTAAAAGCTTCTAGAATACAAGAAAATGCATGGTCAATGTTAGAAAAAACAGTAGTGTTATAACTCGACATGATCAAAACAATTTGACCAAAAAAGATGATCCCATCTTTTTCACAGTTAGCACCAAATTTTTCTCGGTACACTATAATCCGGTTTCTTTCATAATTTACACTTAACAGTACAAATTATTAATTTTCAAAAATCCTCAGACTTTGAAATATTGCGGGTAAAGTAGTATAGCTCTTATTTAATCCTTGGAATGATTTTAATAAATACAAAAATAGTGCGTATAAAATTACAGCTTGATTGAATACTGGAAAACATAGCCCCAAACATAAGCATCAGAATGATTAATTTAATGCACTTAAAATTGATTTTTCCAATTATCTTCTGAAATACTAATTAATATTGCATACAAAAATATGTTAAACGGAAGTTGTAGATCTAGTTAACATGCATATTTATTTATTTTCGTACGACAAACGATTTTTCTTTAATTTGATCCGAAAATACAATTTTCTCTGACCTGGGTAAAGAAGTTTTCTGATTTTAAAGAAAAAAAAAAGTCATTTGGGATATAAAATAGAGTACATATATTTTTTAGTCTTTTTTGATCAGAAATGATTAAGTTAAAGTTTCAATAACAAACTTAAGTACGTTTTGTTCAGACTACTTTCCATTTTTTTTCGTTTTTTTTTTTTTCGAAAACCATGCCGTACAGGAAAAAGTAATTAAACAAACAAGATACGTTCGGAAAACAATGTAGTATCAAAAGGAATTGAATAACTATTATTATAAATCTGCAAAACATTTCCTAAATTAGAAATTTGCAATTTTTATTTAAAATTGATTTTTTTTCAAAAGCTATAGTCATTGTAATACAACGATTTACATATATAATCTATAAGAATTACTTATTAGAAGCTACAAAATTGAAGTCATGAACAATATATCAAACAAATTATTGGTTGTACGATTTTCAGTGATTATCGTGTTTCATATCTTTTGTGTCAATTATTCATTTTGTTTAAAGCTATCACGTTAATAGCGTTCACTTTTTAGTCAAAATTACGAAGACGAAGGTGGTATATGTTTTTCAGTGATCATCACCGTATATTGGCAGAATCGCAGATGATCATTTCTGTTTCATTTATATTATAAAATTACTTAATTTTTTTTAATATGTATTAGGATACAAATGATAAACTTCAGTTACGACTAATTCGACTCCTTCTCAGCTACTTTCTATGAATTACAAAAGTTTTGCTAACATCGACAATATATTTTTTGTAATCCAGTTACAGAAGTGTGTCAATTTTGCTTAATAGCTTTCATTATGCAAACTACAATAAAAACAATTTTCACTTTCAACAACATAATGATTCAAAACTCACAATTCGAATCATCAAAGAATATTGCACATTCCCATTTCAGACTAAAGAATTAAATTGAATATAAAGTTTGTTGGTAAAAACAAAAAAATTCGGGAAAAACATCACTTAAAAATCACGATGAATTAAAATACATAGCAGCGTTATACAAGAGTTAAAAATAATTCCGTCAGATTTTACGGAAGAATGAATAAAATCAATGCTGAAGCAATTAAAAATTATAATTAAATCTTAGGATTAACCTACTTAATATTAAGTACAATACTTTCAGATTCAATGGAACAATAGTTCAGTTAAATCATAAGTGCAAGTATTACCCCACACTATATTGATAAGGATTTATTTCTATACCTTTGAGTTAAATATAATGTGCATATGTTACTTCATTTATCTATACACATTCTAAGTACACTAGGTACACAAAAATAACTTGTGTGGCTGACTATACTGATACATTCCACAACATTTTGACATATACCCATGTTATAAGTTCTGTCGTAAACAACAAAGTGTTTATATTATTTAAAATCTTGAAAATTGATAACTCTCTACTGCTTTATTAACTAAATTGGTTCTCATAAACAAAACGCAATATATTCCATTTAAATTTATTCACAACAGTTAACATAAAATTGAATATTAGTCTACTGTTATTGGTGAAAATATTTTTTTAACACTAACAGTCTGACGAATTTGTCAAAACATTTGAATAACAAATTCCTACAAAAATGGTTTCACCATACATAACTTGAGGGATATGTTGGACCTATTTATGAGAACATTAATCTGTATGCTGTCAATTTTAATTTGCATGAACATTATCTGTCATACATGTTCCACTTTTCCAAACAACTTGTTTGTATAGATTTAATGCAAAGTTGTCGATTGTTTTTGTGTAAATGCAAAAAAAACGAAAATCAATCTGTCAATGATTTTGTGTATACATATAAAAATATAGCTATACATTATAATTTATTTCTACAGACAAATCATGCGGAAAGTTCAAACGTGTGTGACGAATAATTTCGTTTATGTTAAAAACAAAAGTGAACATTTTAAAACATACATATATAGTAGGCAATAATTTGAAAATAATTTGTCATGCATTTGCAAAGAAATATTTGCAAAGAAAAGTGACCGCAAAATTGATCTTAAACTCTAAATTTAAAGTCAAATTTTTATTATTGTCACATCGTATATTACTCGTCAAATCTCAAACGAACTTCAATATCATTAAAAAAAAAAAAACAATTAAGTTCTAACCTACGAATCCTTTGAAATTATTTATCTCCTTGACAAGTACTGTACAATACCACAATAAAAAATGTAACCCTGAATTTGGATATCAAAAACAATTTTGAAGTCACTTTTGTTTGAAAATCTTCAGTATTGCGCAATATAGACCATGACAAATCATTTATTCACCATTATACATAGTAAAAAGGTGGTCACTTCGCGTAATTTTAAAAACATTTATATTACAACATATTTCATAAATAAAATATGTTAAATAGCGATATTAAATGCTAAATGATGTTATTCTCATTACAAACAGAATTTATAACATGACTATACAATGGGGGACAAAAGTATTCGTACACTTGAAATATAGAAATAAAAAGAACAATATTTTCTATATTGTTAAGTATATTTAATCGTATATAGCTGTATATTAAACATTACATTTACAGCAACAAATGACCCAAAACCGAAGGCAATAACATCCTGTAGTAACTTTAAATGACTTAAAATTCACGAGACGGTGAGAAATCGCCGGGACAAAAGTATTCGTACATTATCATTTATGTTGATAAATACAACAGTTGCAGTGGCATCAGGACATTCTGATCAATGTAACCATTACATTAGTAGATGTTATGTTAGTTTAGTCAGTAGTAATCGTGGCGAGTACACTTTAACAGTAATATTTGCAATATGGGGAAAAAATGCAATGAAACAACATTGGAAGAAAGAAAAATTGCTATACGGTTACATGAAGAAGGTAAATCATATAGAAATATATCAGAAATACTAAAAAGAAGTCGATCGACTGGACAAAGTATTATAAACAAGTATAAAAAAGAAGGAATATTACAGAATAAAGAAAGAACCGGTATACCCCGAAAATTAACTACGAGTGAAGAGCGTAAAATCGTCTGAACTATTAAAGAAAAACCAGATACCAGTGCATTTGAAATTGCATCACACCTTAAAGAATATATGCTGAAGGAAGTTCACCCTAAAATAGTATGAAGAGTGCTACATCGGGCCGGATATAATAGTAGATTTGCGAGGAGGAAACCACTCATAAGCAAAGTGAACAAAAAACGAGATTAGAATTTGCAGAACAATAAATAAATGCTAGCGACAACTTCTGGAAAAACTTAGTATTTTCCGACGAGTCAAAATTTGTCAAATGTATGTCAAAAGTATGGCGGAAAGCTAATACTGAATTGGATTTCAAAAATATGCAACCGACAACGGAACACGGAGGTGGAATTGTGATGATGTGGGAATGTATTGCTGCTTCTGGAATCGGCAATTTAGTGATACGAGATAAAATAATGGATAAACATTTATATTTAAATATTTTAAAAGAAAATTTACAAAATAGTGCAAATAAATTAGGCATTGGGAAAAGATTTTATTTTCAGCAGGACTGTGACTCGAAACATACAGCCTATATAGTACGGTACTGGTTGTTATACCATACTCCCCACAGGTTAGAAACTCCTCCACAATCGCCACACTTAAATCTTATCGAACATGTATGGGCGAAACCAGAAAAAAAGTGCGAAAACATGATATAACGTCGAAAGAACACTTGAAAGAAATATTAAAAACAGAATAGTGTAATATAGAACCTGACTTCGTTAAAAATTTGGTGTTGTCAATGCCCGATAGATTACGTGAAGTGATTTTCCGGAAGGGTTATCATACAAAATATTAATAAATAAAATTCCTGCTGAAATAATTGTAGCAATAATTAAGTGTACGAATACTTTTGTCCCGGCGATTTCTTACAGTCTCGTGAATTTCAAGTCATTTCAAGTTACTACATGATGTTATTGCCTTCGGTTTTGGGTCATTTGATGCTGTAAGTGTAATGTCTAATATACAGCTACATATGATTAAATATACTTAATAATATAGAAAATATTGTTCTTTTTATTTCTATATTTCAAGTGTACGAATACTTTTGTCCCCCACTGTATATACGAAAGGGTCTAGCCGAATAAGGTGGTCAAATGTGCCTTCGAGTCAAATGAAAAACCCAATACGTCAGTCGTTAGCATATAAAAAAAAAACATCTCATACCAAGTTTCAACCCCCTATCTCATCCGTGGGGCTAGTAAAAGGGAAATACACGAAAATCCGGTTTTTGGCCTATTTTGCCTATTTAATTTCGTACAAAAATTCTGAAACATTGAGGTCCATATAGCGCATGTTATAGAATTTTTTTTTAGACTTTTTGATCGCAAATTGTAGTTGTAAAAAATTAATAACCGAAAAAAAATCTGAAAAAATTAGGGGATAATAGTTGTACCAATATCTAACTACCACATTAATATAAAAGTAGTGCTCCGACATCTTCAATAAAAAATCGTATTTTTTTCGATTTTTTTTCGGTTTTTGATTTTTCACAACTACAATTTGCGATCAAAAAACCTGAAAAAAGAATTCCATAAGATGCGCTACATGCATCTCAATGTTTCGGAATTTTTTCAGAATTTTTGTACGAAATTCAATAGGCAAAATAGGCCAAAAACCAGAATTTCGTTTTTTCCCTTTTACTACCCCCACGAATGAGATAGGGGGTTGAAACTTGGTGTGAGATGTTTTTTTGGATATGCTACCGACTGATGTATTGGGTGTTTCATTTGACTCAAGGGCACATTTGACCACCTTATTCGGCTTTTTAAAAAAATTTTATTCGAAGTTTTTTCGTTTGAAACCTCATTTTTGAGAAAATCGATTTCGAAGTTTCGATAAATATCCATACGATTGCTGCATCATTATGTTACATATCTTTCGTATTGCAACAGTAACGACGCATTTATTCGTATATAGATTTGGCGAATGTTCAAAATCGATTTTCCTAGAAACGAAGTACTGGATGAAAAACCTTCATATCAAATTTGTCATTTACTCTTTTACATAAAATCATCTAATTTCTGGTTACACATCGTGTATCACGCCACTGGCGTTATCAATTATAAAACTCTAACCGAATTTTTTAAGAGAATGATTGAACAAAATTTAACTCTATAACCGAGTAAGATGATCAAAGATGCCCTTGTGCTAAATGAAACTTGCAATACGTCAGTTGATAGTATATCGAAAAGAATTTCTCGCCAAGTTTCGACCCCCTACCGGTAGTAGAATAACAAGAAAAAATTAAAATTCTATTTTCGTATATAAAGTCTTCTATTTCCAGTAAATTTATTAAGTAGTCTTAAATAGATTCACATTCATAATTGATACAAATAATACATTAATTATAACATAAGATTCATTTATTAATTAATCTTATGCTACAATTGGTTATATTCTGCAATGTAAAAGTTTGATGCAACAATATTGGTGAAATGATGAAGTAAGTGTCTTATTGCGTAACCGCTACGTGTTTGTTAGACGCAAGTTGTGCCCAGTTGGACATAGTTTTTTTAATATTATTTTTTTTTTTAATAATTTCAAAGTAGGTTTAAAATGTTTTTAAATTACTGTCATTCATTTCTATACCTTCAGGATAAAAAGATATTATTAAAACGAAAAAATAATTAAGAACAGCAGGACGCGAACCAGCGCTAAAAAAACATGTACCCATTACCCGACAATATTATTAATCATTTTGTCAACGATGTCATTCCAATAAACTTTTACATTTCAAAATATAACAAATCAGGACACAAGATTAATTCATAAACGAATCTTGAATTATGAATGTGAATATATTTAAAACTACTTAATAGATATGTTGAAAGAAGAAGACATGCAAATTCGAAACAAAAAATACTTTATACGTAAAATAATCGGTTATGGATTTTTTTAACTATGGTGCACTTTACCGAAAAATCTGAAACAATTACAAAATAATGGTTATGCCAATATGTTATTGTTACATTAATATAAAAATAATACTATTACATCTTCAATTAAAAGTCACATTATTTCGATTATGTTGGAATTTTTCATTTTGTTTACAAATATAGTTTGCGATCAAGAAATTTGCAAAAGTTCTGTAATATGTATTACTACTTCCCAATGTTTCAGAATTTTTTCAGATTTTTTGTGAGTTATTAAATAGGAAAAAGCGCACAAACACTGCAATTGATGTGAGATGTTTATTTGGATCTACTATTGAATTACGTATTGCAAGTTGCATTTAGCTTAATTGCACATTTGATGATCTTATTCGGCTAGATTCTTTAAAGATTAAGATCAGTTCTGCCACAGCTTTCTTTTTACAGACCATCACTAATCCAGAAGATATAGAATAAGCCAGTAATGGTCATAACATATGTTCCACCCTTTACATAGAAAAATCAGCTTCAGATATCATAATATTTAGACTGTAGTTTATGTATTTATGACACACTAAAACCTATAGTATAAAATATGTGTATTCAAATCAAGACCTCAAAGACCCTAATATCTTAAAATTTCAACAAGATTCTTAAGACCCTTGGATTCTGGTTATGACAGAAAGAGTAATTTCTTTGCTGAAAATCTCAGAACAGCATACTTCGTATTCAGGATAATGGAGAAAAAAACAGGGCCCTAAGGACCAAAAGTGTTAGACTTAGATGAGTCTGATATAGAGATTTGCAGATTGCATGATTTATATACGTTTTGTGAACCATAGTATATCATGAATGCATCAACATTTATAGTTTAAACATATTCAATAACACATACATGGGCGTCTTTCCATAGTTGTCAAATACATCTTTTCGAGCACCATATTTTAAAAGCATCTCTGCTTCTTGCAACCTATTATGTAGAGCAGCATCATGTAATGCCCTTCTGTTATCTAAACCAGGTGTATTAGGCAATGCACCACATTCTAAAAGTAACTTACATATATTTATATACCCATAACATACAACTTCTTGCTGCAAAAAAAAGAAAAAAAAAAAACAAAATAAAAAATATAAACTACATAACTGTAAAAACTGTACCTTAAAATGTAGTATTTTAAAAAATAGAAAATAACTTACTAAAGGGGTCCAACCAGCATTATCTTTTGTGTTTGGATTTGCACCAAGACGCAAAAGTCCTTTTACATACTCTTCCTGATTCTAAATATGTTTTGATAATTTTATTAAATTTGATCTTATTCTAAATGAAGGTACTTATTAATTGTTATATACAGAATTTTAATGTATTAGAAGTGTTACAAATATACCTTTAAACAAGCACTGTGTAGTTTTGTTTCTCCTTTATTATTTTGTTTGTCAATGTTTTTCTTTGGTATACGATAAATCGTATTGCTAACCTTGGTTCGGGCTTCTGTTGTAGTAGACATTTGAGTAGATATTTGAGTTAGATTATTTAAATCTGTAGTTTTTGTATTCCATAAATTTCTAAAAAATTTGTATTAAACACTATAAGCATTAGATCTTATTAAAGATTATATTGTTTTAGATTAATTTTCTAACTAATATATCTAATATTAAATTTTTGATTTGTTGCTAATAAAGCTGTTATTAATAAACATAGTATAATACACCTAATTCTCTTGCTACATGATTTTCTTTTATATAATTTAAAAATCACACGACTTAGGAAAAAAAAATAAGTTTACATACAAAATTTTTATTAAACTTAATTCAAATGGCACTTACTTTTAATATTCCTACTTGTATCTTGTTAAAAAGCGTATTTCCAATATATATATTATTTTTCAAAGCAATACATATGTACTTAAACTTGGATTCTGAAGAATCCCTTCTAATTATTGAAAATTAATGCAAAAATTAATTGTACTAAGGAAAATGTTTCACTATTACAGTTTGAATTAAATGGCCAAATTGTTTTAAGTAATGTGATTTACTGTGATCATTAAATGTGATTACTGTAAAGAAATGGCCAAAAAATGGCAAATAAAATTTAGCTAATAACTACATGCACGGATATGTTTAGGCTTTTTAGATTTTTTGTTTTACTAATGACACACTACAAAAAATATTCTATTAAAATTAAAAAGAAGTATATCTAATACTTTTCATGTTTTATTTAAAAAAAGATGTATTCATATCGGGTTTCCACACTTTTGACCACTCCTCTACTTTTTCATACATAATGTACTCTGTTTAAAATAATTTCCAGTTATAACATGTTTGGAACCTACATACCATATAAAAAGAGAATCGAATGTATTCTGAGTACAACTTTCAATAAGCGTAAAATAATTATATATAACTTAACTTAAGAATACACATATTATATTAAATGCATATATACAAAATAATTTTCAATCAATAGAATTTCACATTATATTAACATACAAATGTATTCCCAAATTTAATAATATTTACATACTTTTCCTGTATTAGTTCTGCAATAATATCACAGGAAGAAACAAGATGCTTAACTAAGTGATCATTAGATATTTCAGGTGGTTGCACAGGTGTATTACATTTTACACATTCTGAATGATTTATAATACAGTGACTGCAGAAAAAATGACCACAATTTCTATACCTCTTTGCATTTATTGGTTTATTTTCACTAAAACAAAAACAAAAATAGACTGAAAAGAATACCAATAATATTTCATACATTAATTTTAAACAAAGTTATTAAATTTATGCAAAAACATATTATAGTGGATTTTACTCAACGTTATCATTTATCTTCATTGCTATATGATTTCATGTGCCTAACTTTGTAGAATGGTATTATTTTAACTAGTGTATTTACATATGTGATGCTATGCATAAGCTGAATGGTCAATTTAAATAGGACAAAACACGCTAGTCTTAATTTGTTTCAAATAACTGAAATCCACCATATTTTTTAAACAATAATATGATATATTTTCAGGGAATGGTCTATTCAACAGTTGTGACTAATTATATGTCATTCAATTCATTTTATTGACCATATTAATAATTTGTGTCATTATTTGTGATAATTCTTTTTCCTACAATCGGTTATAAACATCCAATTAAAAATTAGGCAAAATATGTTTCAACGTGTTCATGTACTTATCTATAGGTGAAAATAAATGAAAGTCATTACTTCTTTCCACTAGTACTGTGTTACATTGCTTTAAAGCATTCATCCCATCTTCTTAATGCATTATTAATAATAATGCTACGTCTCTTTGGGATACTATGATTTGAAAAACACTTTTTTAAAATGCAACATTGATCTGCATCAATATAATCTAGCTGACATTTAACTTAAGAACAAAAGCAGTAGAAAATGTTGCTTCTTAGCCTTAAATTCTTAGAACAGTCCCATTTTTGAATGCTAAAATATTTATTATCCTGTACTGGAATAACAGGGATTGCCAGGAGAGTTTTAGTTTCATCAGATAAAGCCCACCGCAAAGTCTATTTGGAGTTGCTTCATTACTTCATTAGATTCTTAATTTTACTTTTTTATTGAAAATTCATAACCAATTGGACATACAGAAAACGATTCTCTACAAATAATGTTATACAAATTCATAATGAAAGTCACAATATAAGTCGAATAATGTATAACTTGACCCAATTGCTGAACAAAACGTTTTCTACGAATATTTAACATATTTAATATTACAAGTAAAACATTACCATTTGTTACATATTAGTACGCTTGCGAAGTTTTTGAGAGCATCACGAGTATTCTTCCATGATGTATCCATATTTGAATATTACACCACATTACAATATTCTATAATATTAGAATCAAAAACTGTATTACTTTTTCCACTTTATATTTGCATATTGAAGTACCGCCATGAAATACAGATATAGCAAGACTAATCATGTCTTTGTCAAAGAGTAGGGATACAACTAGAGATGGCGTGCAAAATCACTGCCAAGTAAACCTACGGAAGTGTCAGTCGCCGATTTTTCTGTTTGGATATGTTATAATACATGAAAAATTAAGGAACACGTATTTTTTTTATCTGCAGAAAAACATATTTAGGACATGAACAGCCCCTTCAAAATGGAAGGTTAAAATGGAATAATTGCGACATCTTTAAGACCAGTGAAGTAATTTTGATGATTTTTGGTTTGAACGTATCTTTCGATAGAAAACGAAAATCGGCCTAGGTATGTTGGAAGGGAAGTGCAAATTAGGGGGTGAAGCACCCCTAAAGTAACCAATTTCTTGCTGCAAAAAATCAGTTTTGATCTGATCGAAGTAAAATTTATTAAAACTTCAAGAGGAAAGCTAATTAAGAAACATATATATTTTTCTTTTTATATAAATATTTGGGGGGTAAACAACTCCTAAATTGCCGCACTCGTTTGGCATTGCGCATGAACTGTTGAATCCAAATTGAAATAAAAATTCAATATGGCGGACGAAAACCTACTTGAATAAACAGTAACTCGACATGCGACTTTCAAAATACAATCAAATCAATTTCTAACATTTATTGTTAGTTATGTGAAATGAATTAAGAATGTTAAAAACATGAATTGTTTAAAAAGTGTAGCTTAAAAATGAAATTTTAAAAAATCCGATGACATTGGTCATATATTTTATTAATCTTTCTTATTGTTTTAATTTTATTTTTTTTGTTATTTAAGTATTTAAATACTCATGGTGTAGAAGTGGTTATTATAAAAGAAAATCGCTGGAATTTAATAACCCTATTGATTTCTGTTCCAAAAAATTATCAAACATCTTGCGAGATCTGCAACATGCGTGTAGTAAGATGTGCTTGGTGAAAAAAATTTTTTGCTTGGTACTTGCTTGGCTCACAGTGTAAGGATGCCTATACTTCACACAGAACTTCTACAAATATTATTATCGTTTGATTTCTCTCTTCACGTTCTTCTTACAACTGCTTCTTTTCATTATTAGTGACTTACGTTTAGTTTACCACATAAAGTTTGTTTATTCTTCTGACAGCACTTATTTGAATCACTACTAATAATAATAATAAAAATAATAATAATTGTAGCGTCGTCGTATTGTACAATTAAAGCCCAAACCGTTTATGATTACTTGATGACGGGAAAAACCCAAAATGTTTTAGGGTAACATATTTTTTCAGACCATAGTAACCGTAGTTAACCGTCACGCTATAAACTTGTCCTTAAATATTAGAATTTTTCCAAACTACCTGAAGTACCAGACCGTTAATTCAGCCTTCCTCCCTCTATCTTCTATTTCCTCCCTCTACAACTTACGTCGGATTGGTAGAACCACCACTCCATAACTCAAAAATTGTTTACCTTATATATTCCAAAATGTGAAAACATCAGAAACAAATCAACAGTCAACCAAGTACTTTTAAAAACCTACCAACCTATTGCTGAATAAATTCAATCAGCAACTTATATGCTCTTTTAATCTATCAACCTACCCTATACACAACCGACTTCACCCGTCACATTGGGTGTAACTGTCGTGCTGCCTTCGAGGAAAAACGAGAAGAGCACGATACAACAATAATAATAATAATAATAATCACTGCTCATATAATTAAAAACATATGTGAATGTCAGATGAATGTTGTAGATATTCGCTGTAGAATAAAGTCACTCGTTGTTATTTTTGTTATTGTTAAATAGTTGTTTCAGCCTCAATTTGTAACATTCCCATGTTTTAACCCGAGTTTAATCTACAAATTCAGAAGTGAAAGAAAAATAATCTACAAAAACAAAAATAATAAAATATGTGACCAATGTTTCTATAGGAATTTTTTGCGTACAATGGATGCTGTCACCGGATTTTTTAAAATTTCATTTTTAAACTACGCTGTTTAAACAATTTATATTTTTAACACGCTTAATTTATTTCACATAACTAACAATAATTTTATATAAATCATTATTTATTATTTAATCATTAGTTGTTATATATTTATATATTACTTTAAAAGATAATGAGCTTAGGTCGAAATTCTCGTGAGAATTTTCTCCTGCATTGGCACGCAATGCTGATCAGGCGAATTGAGCTCATTTTATGCCTTTTTTCCTTGTGGAAAGGACAAAATATTAAATTTATCCACTTCCGGTTGACTTAAGATAAATCAGATTTATATTTTTGCATATTTTTTTATAAGGAACAATGTTGCTTTACATTTTCCATATAAAATATGCATTTTTCTCGATTTTGAACAATTTTACCACTTCCGGTTGACCTACGACCTATCAAACTTCGCTGATAATTAATCAGTAAAAATTTTTCAGATCGGTCAAACCGTTTGGTTACAGTGAGGGAACATAGAAAGTTGAGTACAGACATAACAAATTGATAGGCTTTGTGCGAATCCAGTAAGAAATAAGTTACAACTTAAAACTAGAAGCAGGTTAGTTTTGTGTATATGTCACTTTAGTGAAGAATTTTTTTAACATTCCTGAAACGAAGTTTAAAGAAATTAAAAATTTACTTCTCCTAAGAATAAAATTATATTAATGTTGCTTTTAAACCATATTATATGTATGTATAATACATATAGTTGAAGAACATAATTCGTGAAAACTGAAAAAAATGCTCTCTATCAGTCAGAAGCGATCACGAAGAATCACGATCGCTGTGAAAAATGACAGCGTGATTGCGAATGCACGTGGTCGAATCATGAATGACTCAAAAGTAGCAGTTGTATTCCGTAAGGATCAGGGTTATTGTATTAACCGCTTGCACTATGACCTATTTGTCAGGTGCGTCAGTCAGAACTAACTAAACACAGCTACAATATTAAAACAGACAAAGAATGTTGAAATATTATGACAATATGGTATTATGCAATCGTTGACTATGCAAATTATAATTGGACTTGAACTCCAAATTGAAGCATATTCAAAATTCGAGTAAAATTGATCCCAACTGAAGTACCAGTGCGTCACGAGTCAGACTCGTCAAAATAGTGCAAGGGGTTAAATAAGCTTTGTTTCCCAGAGGAATTTTAAGCTAGTCTTTATTTAACGCATACAGTAAAACTGATTGACGTTTTGTCATGTAGACGTGCGAGAGTTCGCTCGAAGATAGAAAATCTGACTGAACATTGTTTTGGAAAATGCAGGGATACATGTATGTTCGGAAGAATGGTGGAGAGAGTTGGAATTGGTAAGGACGGAGTTTAAAAAATAATGCAGATGACAAAGTTGAGGATGATGTAGGGCTGAGTATTGACAGCATGAATCGGTGTTAAGGATGAGCTCAACGGAGGTATTGAATAGTTGAATACGATATTTATATTAGTTTAGGTTGGCATATAACACAGTTTACGCCATCTGTAGATACGAGAGGCGGCACATTTCATGTTCAACAAAGTTCGTCCTTTTAAATTGACTGTGTAGATAAGTTAGAAATTTAAATTAAGCGAATTCAATGTTATGTCAACCTCTAATAATTCGAAATCTATTTGTCATCAATTTTCTATATACTACTAATATTGGCTTTCGAAGTATTTATACGAATTTTACAACATTGAAAAATTGAAAAAAAGAAATATACTAAAATGATTACATCACAAAACATAACTTAAGAATATTGTATATGTACTTCCGAATGAACCCCATGGAATTCAGTACTCAATTTTATTTGCATATACAATTTCCCGTGAGCATTCCATATCCGTTGTCAAAATCAACGAATCTCTTCTGGTTCGCTAGACATTCGTATTTTAATGTTTGAATTGCTTATATGATTGTTTATTGAAACACTAATTCAAAAATGAAATACACATATCAAAGCCTAACCTGACTTAACATGCCGAGCGCGACGCCGATTTTGCTATGCTTTTCGCTTAACCGGCAGCGAGTGAATACTTGGCGGCGTACGCGATATTTAGGATGGGGAGAATAATACCCATATCTTAACCATATGAGACCCGTTGATTTTGACAATGGATATGCAATACTTATGGGAAGTTATATGTGCAAAAAAAATTTTAGCACTAAATTCCATGGGGATCATTCGGAAGTATATGTAGCTTTTTCGCTTTCAAGATAGTACAATTAAAATTGTTTATGAATATTCGTAAACGTGTTTTCATTCGGTTTATTTACGTGTCGGGCTTACATTGACTAATTAGTGAAAAATGATAGGGAAAAGTGGTAATGAAAGGTGACAATGAAGTAAATTGAGAGTTTCTGTATGGTGTTTTATTTTTTGAATGGTAAGGACCCGTGGATCGACCCGATGACAGAGATTCATTTTCAACATGACTCTCGATCAATGGGAAAGTTATATTCAAATTTGTTAATTATTCGATTTACATTCTTACTGGTTGAATGAAAAAGTTATTTAATTTTTCAAAAATAAGAATTTGTTCTTTGTTATCACCACAATATCACTTTTCGGTATTTTTATCTATTATTTTTTTGCGATTACGTATAAACGTATCGAATAAATTTGATTTATCCTGATTATGTGAGTAAGGACTAATTTCTTTATTTCTTATTCATGAATAAAGGATAATTCAACAATAATTCAGATTTTTTATTCATTATTCAATGTAACTTTGATCTAACTTTCAGCTTCCTATTATACCGAAGCATTGTCAACGCAATACCGATACGCTTGTTCACGACCACGGCTGTCTGTCACATTCAAAGCTGTCACTCACGCTGTCGAGCGCACGCTCCACGCGCACATTGGTCAGTGTTTTTTCCTAATAATTCGAAAATGAAACCATAACCAATATTTTGGGACACCCTGTATATTACGTTTTATATTCTCTTAAATAATTATTAATCGTAATTCTAACCCTACCTATATTTAATTGAATAAATTCAATTATTGAAAGGTATTAACTTTTAGATTTCACTCTTTAATCACACGTCACATGGACCCATATATCCTTAGAAATATCGTTAAATAGGAATCTCTCGTTTAGATAAAAATCACGCTTTTGCCTGCTGAGCCCTGTTAACGCTAGAGCTTAGAGACATCCATGGATGTTACAAACTGATAGACATTAGCAGAAGAAAATCGATCATCAATATTGGAAACTACCATCCGCACATGTACATATTTCGTTATTACAGTCCCTGGCCATCGAATTTTTCACGTTCTCCGTAAAATTCAAAGGTCTGTTCAAATTGTACTTATATAATTTATTTGTTACTAACATGATTACTGTACATAACATTATTAAGACATGTTTATATCTTATATTTCTTCCCTTTGCTCTTACCTTTTCTGTTTATATCTTTTTTATATCTTCATTATTTTCACAAATATCTGTAATTCTTGTTTTCAAGCAGTAATGGGATATTGGCCGGGTTTTTTCGCGCATGCGCGAGAAATGCAGGAGCGTATCTACTTAGTGGCGCCACTGGATAGCGTAGTGTTGTTGGCGGAAAATAATGGAGGGTGATTAAGGTACCCTATTTTATTAAAACTTGTACTTTACTGAGACTAAAATCGCCACTGTTTTCAACACAGATAACGTGGTGCTTGGAGAGTTGTAAACTAGTCTTTTGAGTAGGTTCCATTCACCAAATTTGACTTGGTGCTTATCATCCATACAATTTGATTTTTATCGCGATAGTAAGAAATCAATTGCTATGTATATGTGTATCGTTATCAACGTATTTAGTAATAATTGGATGACCTAAGACAATTTTCGTATAATTCGATGGCCAAGTGCAATCAGTACATTAAAAACAAAACAAGTAAAAACGTAGGCACGACAATAATTCTTATTGTTTGAATTACAATTCTTGTAACTTCAACAATGTAAACTGTATAGGACTATCATAAAAATATGAGAGCAAATTAAATTAGAATGTATTTATTGTTTTATTGTTTCTTTATATAATACATGTTTATAGTATTAATCGTTTATAGTGATAATTATTAAAGAAAATGATTCGACGAAGTTGTAGAAAGACAAAGATGTTAACTTTGGAAAGCATCGTTGACAGGTTCATCATCATCCTCATCTTCTTCTCCTTCACTTTCAAATGTATTATCCGGAATATCATACAACCTTATCATTGGTTTATTTGGATCTTTCATAATTAAATATTTTCCATCTTTTTGTTTCATACAAATATCAATAATACACCTCAAAATACCCCAAGCGTTATCCATATTAAGATTGATTTGTGTTGCAAATTCATTTGGTTTATATTGTTGAGTGCCAAGAATAACATGTTTACTAGAATCTCTGACCATTGCTCTAGACACATATCCGAATTTCAATTGATCCGAACCTGCTAATAGTGCCTGGACAGTCCATTTTGCTAATTTGCATGCATTGTTACGTAATTCATTAGCTAATACTGCACCACGCTGTGTATCCAACTTCTGCCTCCATTCAACGCCATTGGCCAATTTTGAATCCCATTCATTCAAAGCTTTGATTGTTAGGAATTGCATCTCATTATTAGGACCTTGCATCACAGCATCGTGTTCACATCGTGCAACAAGGACAATTCCATTATTTAAATCCCATTTTCTATATCGGTATGCCACACTAGCAACGTCACTTTCCTCTTCTTCAGAAATAAACGGATTACCTTCTTCAAATTTATACCTGGGTTCATTAGATTTTAATACTTGCTGAGAAAAATTATGATTAATAAATGTGGCTTCCAATGCCAAGTTTCGAGGAGAATTTAAAGAATTTCCATCATCTTGAGGAGGCTCAACGCTAGTTTCATTTACAGTTAGCAAATCAAATTCGGTATTATCTCGTTTATCGAAGAACAATTTATCTCCAATTTTTTCAATTACAATATCCCAGGAATAGTTGCTACGAGTACAACACATTATTGTTGCCAGGATGGCATCTGTAGCGTAAACATTCCCTTCTGTCTTTGAAAGTTTACGAATTATTGGATCATCAGTGGTAGTAACGGTATGGAAAATTCGATCAATTCTTTGCAATGGCTTTTCATTTTTGACATTAACTCTGTCGTAAGTTTTATCGTAATATTCCAGGGAACCACAGCATAAAATATCTTCTCCATCCTTCACACTAGGTAAAGATAGCTTCGCTAAACGCGGGAAATCCATTTCTTCAATTGTAACCCAATCTGGCCTTACAGTAACAGAAGCATCGCGAATTTTAATTGGCGGTTGATTCTTATGGTTTCGTAAGCCTTGCTGTCTACCCCAGCGTTTAGTTTGACCTTTACGATCTCTTTCTCGAAGTTTTAGTTTACCAAGTTGTTGCATTTGACTTAATGCTCCACGTTGATTTCCACGACCACGTAAATTTCTTTGATTATGACGGAACCGACCACCACGTTGATAGGGTGGTTTTTGTACACGAGTTGTGTCAACCAAATGGAAGGTTGTTTCATCTTCGTCGTGGAAGTAAGCATACTGGCTGCCTGAACCAAACTGTGATGTGTATTTATCTATAAAAAAAATTCATACTTTTAGTATTGAAATAAATTATTCATTTTATATTTACAAATAGAACATTCTATTACTCAACAACATTACTAAATACAAGTTATATTGTATTTATGATTTATACAAAACATTGATAACACAATAAGACATCAATAAAACTCTTAAATTTAAGCATTTTTTATGAGCAACATAGAACAAAAATTGAAAATCAGTATCATTTAAAGAAGAAACAGTACAATACTGAAAATTAAAAAATTAAATTAAATATAGGTGTAATCATTTGATTATGTTGAAACGAAGTATAAAATCTGAAGTAAATAGAATATAGAATATATTATACGTGTAATTCATTTTAAATAATATATTTAAAAAATTATTGCAACTTATTATTGTATTGTGTTTCTAATCTAGTTGTACAACCAAACAGAAAGCAGTTATACTTGAAGAAAGTAAGTCGACAAAGTAGTAGAAAATTTGTTCGCATCTAAGTCAGTATTTTAGAAAGTAAAATAAAGTTCAAATATGTTATAGAGGACATAATTTTTAGTAATTTTGTCCTATATATACAGAGTGTCCACGCCTAAGTGTGACAGCGCGATATTTCATGAACTATTGATGACACGAAAAAATGTTTATATGGAAATTGTAGGGTGAAAGGGGCTTTATGTTTTGGCGTAAACAAAATTTTTTTAATGTTATTAATGTAAAAGATATGATGGTGAAGTTTCGTTTTTTAAATGGAATTATATATTTTTTTTGCGATCACGCGATAGTGCTTTTCAAGACGAATTCATTAAGATGTAATGTATTTACCCGATTTTTATTAGTTTTCGAGATATAACGCTTAGAAATTTTCTGATTTTCAGTAGAAACGTCTCGATTCGAGTAGTAAGTTATAAAAACGGTCTTATTGTTGCGGTAAGTGCCGCATGTTTGACTCTACTTGGCGAAACCGATAGCCGCGAGTCTACGGTCGGAACGGCAAGTCCGAAGAGTAAGAAACGTGGAAAGAATTGTCCAGTACGGTCTAAGTTTTCCGCATCAAGGATGATGGACAATTCTTTCCACGTTTCTTACTCTTCGGACTTGCCGTTCTGACCGTAGACCAGCGGCTATCGGTTTTGGCAAGCAGAGTCAAACATGCGGCACTTACCGCAACAATAAGATCGTTTCTATGACTTACTACTCAAATCGAGACATCTTTGCGAAAATCAGTAAATTTTTAAGCATTATATCTCGAAAACTAATAAAAATCGGGTAAATACATAAATTCTTAATAAATTCGTCTTGAAAAGCACTAACGCATGATCGAAAAAAAAAATATATACTTCCATTTAAAAAACGAAACTTCACCATCGTACCTTTTATATTGATAACATTAAAAAATTTTCGTTTACGCCAAAACATGGATTCCACTTTATCATGCAATTTCCATATAAACAATTTTTCGTGTCATCAGTACTTAGGCATGAACACACTGTATGCTTGTTACAAAAGTGTCCACACTGATACAGGGCTAGATTTTTTAAGAAAAAACTATGTGCAATTACCTTGCATTTATAAGTAGTGTGTGGTATAATATTTATAATTTATATAAATATTTATGATTTAATCACATAATATAAATATAAGTGTAAATATTTAAAATAGGGCAACATATCCATGAATCAATTTATGTAATGTTTGTATGATTTAAATCAAAATGAATTTTAATTATGTAAATAAAAATTTTATAAAAATAAACAATAAAAGACAAATACTGCTACAAATCCTTATGTTTGTAAACATAAGAAATAACGTATATAATCTAATAAAAATAGCATAATTTAATTAATATAAATAATTTGCATGAGTTACAACTTTAAGATAAAAATTCACAATCCACATCACATATCCACATCCTTCGATTTTGTGTTAAGAAAAATTGTTATTACAACTTATTTTTATATTTATAAAGAGGCTTATATGTAATTGTTAAATACAAAAACTGTTGATTCTCAAAGACTATTATAATTTAAGATATTCAGATATTTTATAAATAAAGACTAGTGTATGTTTATAAATCTTTTATTTTATAATCAAATTCAAGTATTGTACTATTTGAAATTTCTACAATTCCTCATTATAAATGAATATACATTAATTGTAAAAAATGTTAACTAAAATACTTATATTAAAGTCTTGTAATTCCATATGATTTATTTTTATTTAATTTTTACAACTCTGTATGTCGAATCCTTCGAAAAAATTATGGCCAAAAAGGGAGTGATTGTCTAATTTTTAATATGACACAAAAATAAAGCCCTATGAATAACATTAAATCCTACTTTTACTTAAGCATTAAGAACAATTAATTCTAAATTATTTTATTGCTGTCTTGTAAGATTTCGTTAAATGAAATTACGAGATTTAGTCACTAAGACTATATGTATTATAATTATCATTGTAATTAATAAATAATAAATACTATTTAACTGTTCCTTGATTAGCTGTCAACATTACTTTAAAATATACAAATAATTGAAAATTAAAAAAACAATTATACTTGTTAAAAAGTTTTTGCACATTCAAAACTTTCATTACAGCAAACAAAATCAGCTTGAAAACTTGGAACATTTCTTGATATAAATGTATTATCTATCAATAAATACATTTCAGTCTTCATCAAAAAGAACAATTAAAGATTTACATTTAAGTTTATTCCTTGCTATATCTATCCATATGTACACATCATTTTCTTACACGTACATAATATGTCAACACATCTCAATAACAAGGTAAGGTATAACCATTTCAAAGTGTTATTTTGTTTTGAATATCCTGCTTGTATGTTATACTTGTGCCAATATTTTTCTACTTCTAGTGTAAGAATTAATATATTCCTATTATATTCCTATATAATAACTATTTTCAAAATTTTTAAATTAATATTTTAAACAATAATATACATAGTTTATTATCACTACTTTTATATAGACAGTGTATTATATGTCTACTCCAAATAACTGCTGAAATATGTTTTCTTTAAAAAGTCTTAAAGAGTTCTTTAAAAATCTTACATAGAAACTCCTTGATATCAGAGGAAACATATGAGGCTGAAACAGTTTCTTAAAATAATTTATATTAAAATATCATGACAAGTTTGAAATTTTTAAATGGAATACATAACATTCTGCATAAAAATTTAAAACAGCAGAAAATTTTCTAGAAGATAGTATTAAACTTCAGTTACCCTATATTTCATGGTCATATTCCTATAAAAACATAGAGCTCAGTTGTTTATTGTGAACCATCAACAATAAAAACCAATAAATCTAAATTATTGAGATCTATGCAAAATTTATTATAAAGACAATTCAGTCTATTTTGTCATCAGTAAATAATATATTATAGTTGATGGGTATCACTTTATACATCTACCATGGCTAAGTACTAAACAAATGAAGTTTGGTACTTTCTTATAGAAAATCTACTTTTTTTTTAAATTTTGAAATAAAAATGTAAATATTTGCTTTAGAAAGTTTAAAGTCACATTGATATCTCGTATACAAATAATTATATAAAAAACCTATTTCTATAACACATTCTTCCTTCAGTACTGTATAGTTCCTTATAAAATATGATTTTGTAAAACACATACTTTATAAGTTATTTAGAATGAATACTTATGAATACTTATTAATGCATTTGTAATTGAAAAGATGTGTAAATAATTAAATATTTATTTCGTAATTCTAAGATATAGAAATGTATAAATATAATAATTAATACAAAATTATAGATTTTTTTGTAAATATGTATAGGATAATATAATTTTATATTAGAGAATAAATTTCATCATATTTATAATAAGTACCTTGTAATTAAATTTTACTAGACAACAAAATTAAATATTTATTAGAAACATACGTATAAATTAAATGAATATAAAAGATACTTACTAGGAAATTTCTTATCTTGGAACGCTGGTGTTGTCCAATCAGATATCTGTAGCAAAAATAATAATAACCAATGTGAAAAATATTCATAATTTATAATTTATAATATAAAATAAAATGGAAAATAAAATAATAACCAACCTTTCCTAGTCTATCGCCTTTCGAGAATGGTTGATAAGGTATATCCTTAAATTGATCAGGTAATTCACAAGGACCCCAGCCATCAGGATTATGTTGAATTGCTGGTGCTTGAAAATGAGCTACTTCTTCTTCTTTTTGAACAGGATCGTCCGAAGTAGTTACGTCGTCCCTCATGGTACACTTCTGATATCACAGATACAACGAAATGGCCGATTGAACGGAAGAGTTGGAGACGCCATATTGAGAAAGGTACAAGACCATCCTTCGCTTAATTTAAACGCGGCTTAAGAGTCAAATAAAATGGGGGCTTATTCCAAAATACTATCACACACGATATTTTATAATTATTATTGGAATATCATATATCGCATATCATAGCCCATATGCGATAAATATCGTGTATTTGATATTTAATGAGCCAGACTATGCGATAAGAAATGTCGCAAACGAAATTTAAATAAAGAACTATTAATTTGCCATATTTGTATTAGATCTTGTCAACGCTTTTTTTAACAGTATTATAGCAGATATTGTATATATTTCTACAAATTTAGTGTATACTCTGTTTCATGAGAGAAAGGACTTAATTCGTGCAGGTTTTCTAATCACAAGTGTTATGTCCTATAGTTTACTTTCATCTTCATGGTCATATACTCGGTGTGACAAAATGGAGAAATGACAAGAATTGGTGATGATATGAGAAAGATACAATAGAAGAAATACACTGGGTACATATTTCCAATATCACGATCGTTATAAGAGCACATGCGCGTTGTCCATAGATTACCGACTAGTAAGAACGAAACTCTATTTACATACGTAGAAAAACGAAAATTTGTCATTGGTTGGGCACATTGGGAGGGATTGTCTCCCAAACGCCCTCTTCTGTATGAAGAGAACAAATAATGTAAAGTAAAGTAAAACTTGTCATTTTGAAAATCGACTCTCTTATAGAAAAAAGAATACATTTGTTTTGTTTCTAGCATCAACTACATATTAAATTTAGATATACTATAAATTTTAATATCCCTTTGCTTACTTGATTTCATAAATTCTAATTTTTGGACGATATAAAATTTTGTTTCGATTTTCCATTATAACAGAATTTTGATCGACATCTGGTAACATTACGCGATTATCGTATACGGAAATTTTTGAACGAAAATTTTCATCTAATCTTGAAAATAACTACAAGTATTTTTAATGTTAAAAATTATCACAATAACAAATGTTGTTTGATTTTAAACGTCAGCCACTTGGTCTGTATCTTTAAAATGATAACTCTAGAAAATACATCTTATATACATATATTATAGCGATTATTGCAAATAAGTTACGAAAAAATAGCAAACTATTGGACAAATATCCAACATTTGTTGTACTGGACAAATGTATTAGGAAAAATGATGTTTTAAACTACATTTAAACATATCAATATGTCAATGTTAAATTAAATAGTTTACTCAGGGCAAGATGATAAATAGATTATATTAATAAATTTAAATAATTTTAACACCAAATATACATTTTAACATAGTGAACTGAAATACATATATATATTTAAAATGAAAGAAAAATAAATGTATATATAAACAATAAAAGTATCAGATATTATCTAAATAGTAATAAAAGTGTGATATAAATAAAAATTGATATAATTTAACAACACAAAATAATAAAATCATATAATACTTTTAACATGTCAGGGGGCATACTTTAATTTTGAAATGCACATTATAAAGTTATGTATTTATACTGCTTTAATTACAATATCCTTCTTTCATCATTCGAAACTAACACAACATTTAGAGAAACACCTTCATACTGTAACAGCTACATTTTATGTTTTATTTTTGGAGATTCTTGGAAATCTCTTATTTCTTTGTTGGAAAAAATCTGATTAATTTTTAATTATTAATCTGACAATGAATATGCTACAATTACAAAAAATACAGTAAACCAGTTGTTTACTGATTAATTCAAATATTTATAGGTAAATTGAAGTTGGGCCTTCCTATTTTTCTTTGAAATTAATAGCTTTATCACTTCATAAATCAAATAATACATAAATTGACACAAATTAAAAATGTTAAAAGATATTATATTATATATATATACTAAACGAAGCTTGCATGCATTTTTAGAATTATCTTTCACTTATCTTCAATTAGCCTTCAGCTACTAATAAGTTTTGTATTTCTCTGCTTCGCTTAACTAATATCTTTTATCGCTTGATCAGAAATTTAAATGTTCATCAGCCCGTTAAATTGTTATTTTGATATTATATGCAATTTGCTATCGAATCTCAAAATGATATGATATTTTCGACATTTATTTTCCATCGTCAACTTTTATAATTTTTTTTTGCTAGAAGAATAAAATAAACCTATAAAATGAAGATTTCAGATATTCTTCATTTATATTGGAAATATATGTACAAATGAAATGTCTAAATAATTTTGTTTACTTATACAGCAAGTATGGATAAGACTTACGATATATTTTATGGTACATAAATAATTTCATATAATTTATATGACAGGTAGCATTATGTTAGTATTAAACAAACTGCTTGTTTGAATAAATGATTATTTTTCGGAGTATTCTATCGAAAATATATCCCTACCATGTTCGATGTTTACATGGACATTTAAATTAGTTGTATCATTCCATCTCTCTCTAAACGTAGTTTTTTCATTCGAGTGTTACCTCTTGTCAAACCTACTTTTAGTTGAACATATTTTAAAATTGTCTCATAAGATGAAGTATGTATGTTGTCACAGTAATCTCTTGTGGAACCTTAATGTATTTTGAGCACTGAACTCTAAATCAGTTCGGTGATATTTTACTTATTCGTATATGCAGTGAATTTAATATGGCTTCTTCTGTAATTGCTACTGCAACAGTTCGTGCTATTAAAGGCAGAAAGATACTTGCTACAAGAGCTGCTCTTACGTTGGTGAGTCAATAACTGATTAATATTGATTTGATAGCTGTAAATTATTCTTATATAATATTCCCTAATTGTACGATATTGGTAAATACATTTGGAAATTTAACAAATTAAGGTTAGGTTAATAATTTTGTAACATATCTTCTCAAATTTTTAAAGATATATGTATAAAATTTATCATTATTTAAACAAATGCTTATAATTTAGAATATGTCACAAAAAATATAACTATTATTATCATTTTATAGGTTATTGTACAGTAACTGCATGTGCTCCAATTTAATGATAATATTTGATAATTTGTCATTGAAAAATTTGTTATGAATGTAATATGTTTTAAAGTTTTGTTTAATATAAGAAACAAAGTTTTAAGAAATAAAATTGAATATAGGACTTTTCAAAGTTAGAAATATTAAATTAAAAATTATGTGTATTTGTGATGTAGATACAAGTAATGTAAGGAATATTAAAGCACTGTAGATATAAAATATTAGCATTTCTTTTTGAAAATATTTTTTGTACAGACAAAAGCAAACGTTATTTTAACAACATTAAACATATCGTTGAAGTACACAGTCATTTATTTAAAGTCAAACCCATCAATGGCAATTGTAGTGAAAATGGCAATAGTACCTTAACATGTTGAGTGCCACGCGAATTCTTAAGGAAATTCCATTCAGGCCACGCAATAAGTAATGGAAAGAAATATTTAAATTCATTAATAATACGATCCTGCAATAAATAAAAATTAAGTAAATTTTAAATAAATTTTCAGTAATTACTTATAATAATATAAATTGTTTAGTTTTACATCATATTTTACATTGTCAGCCACCGGTGGTTGATGCGTCCTAAACGAAAAAATTCAGTGTCCGCCACCGGTGGCTGACGCGGTCTAAACGGAAGGTCTAGTGTCAACCACTGATGACTGACGTGGCGCTCAACGTGTTAAGCATAGGCTCAAATACATGTAAATGTTTGATTTATTTAAGGAATTTAAATACAAGATAACTCAGATAACATGTAAGGAACCAAAGCATCAGTTTTCATTAAAGCTAGAATATTTTCATTGTTTCATGCCAAATAAAGCAAATTTTAACTGATGTTTCATATTTCCTGACTATTACATGGTATATTGTAGCACAATTTAGTGTTAAAGAAGACATTCCTACTTAAAAATATCACATTGACAGTGATTTTTATAAACAATTATTGGAAAAATTATTTAATCTTTTTTCATAAATGTTTACTAGTTTAAGAAAATATATTTTTAGGATGTGTAGGAATTTTGCTATGCCCAAACATTAAAAACCATTGGTTTTGAGAGTAGATAAGTTGCATTGAACCAGGATAGAAATAGAAATTAAAAATTCCAAATTTTTTTAAGCAAAATATTAAAATTTTAAACATGTATATTTTATACCTCTTTTATATCTTTATAATTGTTGCTTTGGTTTCCTATATGCTGCCTAAGGTACTTTATACTTAAATTTTGCCAAGTAAAGTGAATGTTTATATACATATAGTTATGTCTCTGTTTAAGATATAGTTGCTATTTTTGTTACTGTTACTATTAATGTGTGTAGTTTTAAATAGATGACCTTGTATATTTAAATGATTTTCATTATAATATCCTATTACTTTTTATATTATTTTACATTATTTAATATAAAAAATTATTAGTTTGAGCAGTTGTAATGTTGTAATAACAAACCAATTCCCGTAATAAGTCTGCACTAAAACTTATAAATTGGAGCAATAAATGGAAGCATATAGGAGATCTAGAGGTACATGTATTCTTTTTTTTTCTATTAATATTCAATCTTTCATGTCATTATAAGTAACTTTACGTATTATTTTAATTTACATACTACTTCTTATTTTCTAAATTATATGCAACAATCTTCGATTAAAGGATATATCTAGGTTGGTTGATCGAAAGTGCACTGTAGCAGTCAAATAAAACTTGTAATACATCAATTGATAGGACTTTAATCCTTTATTTCATTTGGATAGAGGGAATGGGTTTTAGTGATAGGAACAAATTGAAATTCCAGAGTTTGTTCTATTTTCTTTATTTAATGGCATACGAAAATTCTAAAAAGAATTGCAAAGTTGATAGTGCATATATGATTCTTTATTGTAAATATAGGTCACTATTTTTATATTATTGTGGTAATAATATATTGGACTATCTATTATTCTTGAATTTTTTCACATCTATATGCTGAAGTTATAAAAATCGGAAACTTTTAATTTTATGTAAGAAAATAATTTCTCAAGTCGAACTTCAATAATTAAAATTATATAACTAGAAAACCTTTATAAAACAAAAATTTTGTTCATACTTCCACAGCAAGAATTTTTATACATCGAAATAAAATTTACTTCAACTCGAATTATTTGTAGCATGAACTTATTTCTAACTTGAATTTAGTATAGTTAAACCAAGTACTAATTTCCTCCAAAAAATAAAATTTTTATCGCCTCTTTTTTGTAACTCAGAGTTTATGGTTCTGTATCATGAGGTATTAAAAATCAATCCTTCAGTACCTCCTTCCTTTTAACCGTTAATTTGCATTATAAAAATTTGATTTCTTTTTCTCTTACAAAGTTCTTATACAAAGTTTGTATTAATACTTGTGTTATCTTTTCATCTAATTTATCTTTTACAACATATAGCAGAAACATTAGTTTTCATAGCTTTATACTTTTAGGTCAACCCTAATACTCTTAGAACACTATTGTGTCAATTAATTAAGCCTATTTTAGAATATAGAAATATAATCTGATATTTGTATTATGTTTTTCATGTTAAGGGTATTGAATATAAATTCAATATAAATTTTTACGGATTGCTGCCACGCATAACAGTTGTCCCATAGCTACCATTTAATTCTTAATGACTTAAATCTCCAAACATTACACAGTAAAAGAAAAATGCTCTATACTCCATTTATATGTAAACATATAAAATAATGAGAAGAGTCTGATTGATTATTGATTATTTGCTCTCTGAATATATCCCCAACTTATTTAAGATACTATACTTTAATTCAAATTGACCAGGATGGTCAATAAATCGAGTTGCAAATAATGTTAACTCTGTTCATTTTAATTAGGGTTGTCAGATTGTCTTCAAAATCCAATTAATACGATTGTCAAAGTATATCGTATAGAGCTATATACAGGATGTCTCGTAAGTAGTGTAACTCTTGGAGTGGAGTTAATGCAATATGGGAGAAAATAATATTTAAATTAAACTCAAACACAGTAACTTTTAAAAAACAACTAAATGAATTTATTATATTATTTGAAACACGACTTGGAAGGACCTCTTAATACGATACGTATTTTAATACGTGTGAAAATTATATTGAACGGAAAACGGACGACGAACAAATATATAGATTTTATTTTTTATAACATACGAAAGTCAGATCAAAATCGAGCGGTATCACATAAGTAATTGATCGTCGCACGAATTCGATTATCGACTTTTCGATATTTATTTTTGCTGATTGAATTTGAAAATGAAAATTCAACACGCCCCCTCAAAAATAAATCGGTTGTATTTAACTAATCTGATATAACTGAATTAAAGTACTTATTAAAATAAGACTGTCCTTCCTTGTCTTACCTGGGAATGGCCCAACATTTGTTGCAAAGAATCAGGAAAACCCAGGAAAACCTGATTAGACCATCTTCTTAAATCTAATTGTCATTTACTACTAATTACAACTATTATTAAAATTTTTACACACAAATATATATAAACATATACATAAACTAAAAATTCTGAAATTTATTCTAAGCCCATTCCTTGTCTAAATTCTATGAATTTTGGTGCTGGTAAAGGCTTAGTCAGTATATCTGCCAACTGATTACCTGTAGGAATAAATTCTAGTTTAATAATCTTTTTCTCAATTTGCTTGCTGGAGAAGTGATACTTTATATCAATGTGCTTTGTCTTTTTATGATTAGTTGGATTGTTTGCAATACTGATACATCCATTGTTGTCTTCATAAATTAGTATTGGATTTTTAATATTAATATTAATACTGGCTGCTAAACTTTTTAACCATAAAGCTTCTTTTACGCCTTCAAATAAAGCCATATATTCTGCTTCAGTTGACGATGCAGCAACTGATAATTGTTTTCTAGTGTTCCAGCAAATCACACACTTTTTAAATAACATAAACAAATATCCAGTTGTACTTTTCCTATCAGTAAAATCACTTCCACCCCAATCTGAATCTACATACCCTGTCAAAATATCTTTATAATCTCCTTGTTTATATGTTAATTTCAAATCTATTGTACCTTTTAAATATCTTAAAACCCCTTTTAAATATTGCCAAAGCATTTTATTATTTTTATTTTTATATCTACTCAAGATGTTTACTAAAGTACTCAAATCTGGTCTTGTGCAAAGCATAACATACATTAAACACCCAATTAAATTTCTACATGGAGCATCATATTTTTCTTCTGAATTTAAGGCATTATAATCTAATTTACTGGGTAAAGGTGTACTAATTTTATTGCAATATGACATTTTGAATTTATCTAGTATTGTATTTATATATGCACTTTGATCTAAAGTAACTATATTTTCACTTCTCTGTATTTTTATTCCTAAAAATAATTTTACATCTTTTAAATCAGTCATACTGAATTTTCCTTTTACATAATTTTTAAAATTATTCATTGTAGACATATCATAAGTTGCGATAATTAAATCATCTACATACAACACTACATAGATATTTTTCTTTATGTCTCCTCTGTCTAACAAATATATACATGTGTCTACTGCTGAATTTTTAAACCCTCTTTCTATCAATACCTTTTCAAATGTTTCGTACCAACATCTGGCTGCCTGTTTTAAACCATAAATTGCTTTATTTAGCTTACAGACTTGATTTCCATTATTTTTAATTCCTTCCGGTACTTTCATATATATTTCCTCTTTTAAATTGCCATTCAAAAATGCAGTTTTCACGTCCATATGATGTACTAATAAATTAAATTGATTTGCAAATGCTAAAATAAACCTGAAACTAGTAATTCGTGCAACTGGTGCAAACGTCTCATCATAATCAACCATATACTTTTGACTGAAACCCCGAGCACCTAACGTGCCTTGTATTTCAATGGTTTACCAAATTCATCATTTTTAACCGTGAAAACCCATTTACAATCAACTATATTTGTATTGCTTTGTTTTGGTACCAGTGTCCATGTTTCGTTTTTTATCAATGAATTAATTTCATCATTGATAGCAATTTCCCATTTTTCTCTATCATCTCTATATTTTACTTCTTGATATGAACTAGGAATTTTATAAACTATAAATTGCGCGCACATAAGATAATCATCCTTATCATCATTTAATTCTAATGCTTCATAAGATACAGAAGGTTTACGTTTTATCCTTTCACTCCTTCGTGGTTCTAATTCATTTGATACTTTATCATTCTTATCATAACATATTGGTTTAATGGTTTCCCTTAACTTATCTGTTCCATTTATAAAATCATTTAATTTGCCGTCTAATTTTCTAATTTTGTATGGATTTTGTATAGACTCATCTAATTTACTATCAGATTTATATTCCGAAACTTTATCTGATTTACCATTAATATCAGATTTTTGAGATTCTACTGACTTTGACTCATTGTCAGATGCGTCAGTTTCTTTTAACTGTACTGATTTTGACCCATTGTCAGATGCATCAGTTTCTTTTAATTCTACTGATTTTGACCCATTGTCAGATGCATCAGTTTCAACCGTAAAATTACCATCATTTATCTTTCCGAATCTTCCAACTGGACGAGATGTTAAATAATTAGTTTCGTCAACAATTACATCTCTTGCCATAATTAATTTTTCAGTCTGTACATTCCATACTTTATATCCATTTGCAAAATAACCAAGAAGAATATCTTTCCAGGATTTTTCATCAAATTTTGATTTCCTGGTTTTATTTAAAACATAAACTGTACTACCAAAAATTTTTAAATATGTTAATTTAGGCTTTCTACTGTGCCACAATTCATATGGTGTTTTATTTACTTTTAATGCCTTAGTAGGAGTTAAATTTATCAAATAAGTCGCAGTTAATACTGCCTCTCCCCAAAATATTTTATTTAGTTTAGCACCGTTTAACATTGTACGAGCTTTTTCTACAATTGTTCTCATCATTCGTTCTGAGACACCATTTAACTGTGGCGTATGTGGAACAGTTAAGTGATAAGTTATACCATTTTGTACACAATATTCTTTCATTTCATTGGATAAAAATTGTCTATAATAATGGGCGTTTAATATAAGTTTTATCTTTTAACTTTTGAAAAGGTAATCTAGATTGTTTTCCTAATATACAAGTTTCGCATAACTTTTCAGTAGGTGTAATTTTTTTAATCTGATTAATATCGTCAAACATTTAATTATTTTTTAATTCTAAAAATTTATTTCTACTCATATGACCTAAACGTTGATGCCAAAGTTCATAATTATCCCTTTCAATATTGAAAGCTCTAGTATTGATTTTTCCAATTTCAAAATTAATTCATATCAAATTATCTGTTGGCTTACCATTAATAATGGTTTTTCCATCCTTTATTATTTTAACTCCTTTCTGATTAAAAATAATTTCCATACCGGCCTTTTGCATTTTTCTAACAGACAATAAATTTTGTGCAACTTCCGTACTGTAAAGAACATCTTCCAAAGTTCCATTTACTCCGGTATCGCTAATTACATTGATAATTCCCCTTTTTGTTGCGGTTATAAATTCTCCATTCTTCGCAACTGAAATCTTCACTGGCGGATTTAATTCGATAAAATTTACAAAGTAGGAATCGTTGTTAACGATGTGATCGGAGGCTCCGGAATCTAAAACAAAATTTAATTTATTGCCACATTCATGTCGATGATTACCAACCATGAAAGCAAATGAAGATGATGCGCCATCATTCGGTGTTCTATTCATGTAAGAAGTTGATGCTAGTTGATTTCCTTTATTTGAATAATTATTTTGTCTTTTCTTCTCAAGAAAATGCTGCTCCCTTTTCTTGCGAAAAATACAATCCTTTATAATGTGATTATTTCTTCCACAGAAATGGCATTTTAAATTATTTTGGAAATTTCTTTTGTTTTTATAATTTTGATTTCTTTTCTTAAATGTCTTCCTAAACTTTGCATTTCTATACTGATTTTTATTTATCGTTGAATTATCTTCTCGATTAACTTGAAGCGCTTTGGTGGTAATTTCACTAATATCATTTTTTAATTTTACTTCATGATCTAATAATCTTGTTTTCACAAAATCAAGAGTTAAATTATTTTCTGTTAATGTTTCAATTGCTGTGATCACTCCTTCATACGGCTTTGAAAGTGTCGTTAATAAATGTGAAACTTTGTCTACTTCTTCTAATTTCGCGCCTGCTGCGATTAATTCTGTAATCAGCTCATCGAACTCTGTATAATGCTCTATTAGCGGCTTGTCATTTTTAAATTTTAAAGCCGAAAGTTTATTTCTCACTGCTAATTGTGTCGCCACACTTTTCCGTTCATATATCCTATCGAAGTTTTGTAAAATTTCTTTTGCACTACTATTATTTTTCGCAAATCCAAGAAAAGAGTCTACTAGATGTTCTACTATGATTGCTTTTGCCACTCTTTCAGCCTTTTTCCACTCTTCAGTCACTATATCGGGCTTTTTTTCATTGATTACGTTAATAATATCTAGCTCTTCAAACACAGACAGAATTCGGAACTTCCATGAACTGTATTTAGAACCATCAAACGGTTTTATATTTCTTTTATATTTAGGACCTTCCATTTTATTATATTTATATATGCAGTCTCTCAAATATAAAACTTCACTAAGATAATATTAAAGGAAATAGTACACAAAATAAAAGTTTAAATAACACAGAACACACTTGTAACTAATTAAACGTAATCTGGGCCCATAACCTAATGGAGTATGGGAGAAAATAATATTTAAATTAAACTCAAACACAGTAACTTTTAAAAAACAACTAAATGAATTTATTATATTATTTGAAACACGACTTGGAAGGACCTCTTAATACGATACGTATTTTAATACGTGTGAAAATTATATTGAACGGAAAACGGACGACGAACAAATATATAGATTTTATTTTTTATAACATACGAAAGTCAGATCAAAATCGAGCGGTATCACATAAGTAATTGATCGTCGCACGAATTCGATTATCGACTTTTCGATATTTATTTTTGCTGATTGAATTTGAAAATGAAAATTCAACAGGAGTTGTAGCTGAGGTGATTGTAAACAACTTTTACCTTTGCGAAAATGGGGTTCGAGGCTTTGTTTAGAAATTATTAACGAAAAACTTGTGAACAAGTGCCTTTGCGTCAGGATCGTGTAATTGTTTAATAGGGAGCTTGCATGTAGAAATTCAGTTAAATAACGAATAGAACAATTAAAAATAATGTTCAGTTGTTTATTGTTCGTAAATAAGGGGTAAACCAATTATTTTTTGTTCGTTTAAACCAAGTGAATCGAATTTGTTCGATACTTGTATTCATTATTTGAAAAGAATAACGAATAAAATATCGAAAATTTTTCTTGTTACTCGCTACAAAAATGCAAAATATCAAATTCGCACATAATAAAGGAAAAATAACTTTTCTGTTCAAGAAAAAAGAATTTAAATCTAATAAGTAATAAATTTATTAACTCCTGTCTACTTTAAATTTACAAAAGATGTACTAACAATTTAAAGCAGACTCATCGATTTTTCTTAATCCTGTTTCCATGAAAATGTGTCTTCGTGATTGGATCGTTCCACCAATTCTGACCTTTTATAAAAAAACATACCGCGCAACAACTGATGTCACAGCGGGGCTAGTGAACTCACTTTACTTGACTGTTATTTTTCATTGTGATATTTTGAATAAACAAGCGAAAATGCATAAACGATTATCGAAAAATAACTTCAGCAATTGTTTTCTTCTCTTTAATCGTTTGAATTGCAAGCAGTGCGATCATGCTGTTTAGATATTGCGTCGAAAAGTCCTAGTACATTTGAATGCTATGGATAACTGACGATGCACTCACAGACTATCGAAATAGCGCGTTCAACTTTATTAATACGTGTCCATCATATACAGTAAGGAGCATAACTGAATCAATAACCACTAGTTTTGTATAAATCTGTATTTATTGCTAAGAATGTAGAATAATATTAAAAAAAGAACATTATAGTAAGTTCTATTACAGTTAGAAGTAACATCAGAAATTTTTTCAATAATTAATCTCTCCTCGTTTAGCACTAACAAACAAAATGGACGGCGCACCGCGCGACGGACGCACACGCTCACACACGCACACATACAAATTAACGCTTACAACTCTGCCTTTCCTGACAAAAGTACGAGCCGGACTTTTAGCTAAAATACAAATAACTCAAACCCAACACAAGCACACCTTAACCTAGCGCCACGGCCTGATATTACATGCTTCCCAAGTACCTATGTATGGTTTCTGCGTTCTTTGGAATCCTTCAATATCGCCCAATACATATCGGTCATTACGCAATTTCCGTTTAATCTCATATGATCCCTTAAACTGAGGTATCAGCTTTTTAGAAACCCCAGACGTTGCTTCAAAATTCTTGATCATTACATAATCACCGATATCATAAATATGAGGTTCCTTTCTTTTGTTATCAAAATACTTTTTATTATAAATTTGACTCTTTTCAATTTTTTCTTCTGCGGAGCTTCTAAGCAATTCGAGATCCCTATCGTTTGTCTTTACCGTGCAATCAAGATATTCTTTTACGTTGTCTGTTATTTGCCCTCTTTGTGCGACGCCAAATAATAATTTACTCGGTGTTTCTTGCGTAGCTTTGTGCACAGTATTATTAATCGCATACTCTACTTTTTCTAGCACTTTATACCAATGATTACCTATTGCGCTGTCGGTTAATTTAGCAAACATTGGCGTTAGGACACGATTGACCCTTTCAACCTGCCCATTCGCCTCCGGAGAAGTAGTCGAAATTTTACAGTGTTTTATATTGTTATCCGTCACAAAATCTTCGAACTCTTTCGATGTATATGCAGTGCCTCGATCTGATACAATGGTGTTGGGCTTACTATAATAAGCAAAATATTGTGATAAGCTCGCGATAACTTCTTTACTATTTGTGGTTTTTGTTGAATACAATTTGACAAATTTAGTATATCCGTCCACTACCAAGAAAACATATTGTTTCACGAGTCGCTGTCTGTCTACGGGACCATAATGGTCAATATGAATAAAAGGTATAAAAGGTCATAAAAGGTAAGTTTCCCTTTGGAATGGGATGCAAAAAACCCTCAACTCTACCTGTATTCGGTGAAAAGGAAATACATTTTAGACAGTTTCTTATGTGAGACTCTATCTTTTCCTTCATCTGCGGGAACCAATAATTCGTTTTAATCGCATCCTTAACCTTTTCATAACTTAAGTGATCCATATCATCATGGTATCTGTACAATACATTACTTTCCATGTTCGCAGGTACATAAAATAATAATTCATTCTTCTTGATAGGGTGCGCTCGAGCCCTCGTATTGCACTAGGTGCCGTCTATATTCTACGTCGATCTGGTGAAGGACCACCCAATGTTTACGGATTGGGGCCGTGGAATAACACTCACTTTGTTGTATAAAACTGTTCTTTAATACGTAAATGAGTGTATGTGTGTACGGAATGTGTGTGTATGTGTGTGTGTGACTTTATGTGTGTTCAATTCTTCGAATGTTTAACTATGTGAACTTTATATGTTCTAACTATGACTGTCTCTCTATCTATTGTAACTCTGATTCTGTGTCTATATTCTTTAACTCTGAATGTGTCTCTATATTCTTTTACTCTGAATCTATTTGGCATTTTTTGCCCTCTTTAAAACCTCTGGTTCGCCCTTCCATTGCGCCCTTGGCGTGCTATTTTTCTGGAAGGGGAACAGAAGTGTCCTACATGGGGGATGGCGGTAGTGGTGGAAGTTCTGGGTTTTTCCAGAAATTTGGTGATGTGTTCCCCGGAAATCTGGGAACCATCCAGGTTACCAGCCAGGTCCAAGTCACCCTTGAACCTTTAAGTACTCGAGATTTATGGCATGGCCTGTGCCGCTGAAGCCCAAAGAAATCTACGAATAAAGACTGCAGTAAACAAATTTGCTAAAAACTAAAAAGGTCACGTACCATCGCAGTGCTGACACACAGATGGTACGGATAATAAACTATGCGTTTCAAAAGTGGCCACTTTCTCTCGCCATGTCGTAAACCTCATCTGGACGAAACTCTAACATGCCGCACCCCGTTGAACACATGATGTGTGTTCAACCTCTTAATTCTAGAATCTATGCTATAACAAATACAATACATTTTCTGCTTATAAACCTACTCCCTGAGCTCACTAGCTATCACTCAAGTGTCATGTGTATCCTATCTATTACATTAATCTAACTTATTCTATTGTATGTGTGTCAATTTACATCTCTACAAAACTTATACATTGATACTCTATTCCGAATCTGAATTGTCTTGCATCGGTAAAATGCAGATTTTTGTAATGGGCCGTTTGTAAAGTCCGTCCCCTGTTCTCACGGACACAACTCGGACGACCCCGTCCTTGCCTTGGTGCAGCTCCGTTATCCTGCCAAGACACCATCGTAACGGGGGTAGATTGTTCTCTTTAATCACTACCAGTGTCCCTTTTGACAATTGATGCTTGCTTGAAGACCTCCATTTGTTTCGTTGCTGGAGATGATGCAAATATTCCTTGTGCCAGCGCTGCCAAAAGTGCTGGAGCATCTGCTGAATCAACTGGTATCTGTTTAGTCTATTCATTTTGACATCTGTTAATTCAAGTTCCGGCAATGCAGTCAGTGCAGTGCCGATCAGAAAATGTCCTGGGGTTAAAGGCGTGAAATCGAGTGGATCGGGTGAAATGGGACTAAGAGGGCGGGAATTTAGGCATGCTTCGATCTGAGTTAATAGCGTGTACAATTCTTCATATGACAGTTTTTGTTCTCCTATTACTCGAATTAAATGAAATTTCGCTCGCTTTACCGCACTCTCCCATAAACCTCCGAAATGTGGTGCTTGAGCGGGTATAAAATGCCACTGAATTTGTTCTTCGTTTAAAAATTTGGTAATTTTTGAATTATATTCGCTATCTCTAACTAATTTATCTAACTCATTTAACCTATTCTTCGCTCCTACAAAATTGGTTCCGTTGTCTGAAAAGATGTGCTGACAACGGCCTCGGCGAGCTATGAAACGACGGAAGCAATTTATAAATGCGTCTGTACTAAGATCTGTCGCCAACTCTATATGCACTGCTTTTGTGGCAAAACACACGAAAATACAAATATATGATTTTAATACTACCTTGCTGTGAGTACGATCCTTTGTAGCAAATGGGCCTGCATAATCTACACCGCAATTTGAAAAAGGACGAGCAGGTGTCACTCTGACAGCAGGTAGTTGACCCATGGGATATTGTACTTCTCGCGGACTAGCTCGGAAGCACCTCACGCAACTTCTAATTATTCGTTTAACATTTTGCACACAATTGATCGGCCAGAACCTCTCACGTAGTGATGCAACCACGTGCTGACAACCCGCATGCAATAATCTACTATGCTCATCTTTTATAATTAAATCGGTTAACGGGTGTTTCGCGGGTAATAAGATTGGATGTTTTTTGTTGTACGACATGGGAGCATTGTCCAGACGTCCACCTACTCTAATAACTCCTGCCTTATCAATAAAGGGTGCTAACGATCTCAATGGGCTTTGTTTCGGTATGTCTTGCTCTTTTTTCAATGTCTTTAATTCACTTGAAAACATTTCCTTCTGCGCCATCCGTATTAAGGTTTCTTGCGCCCCTAGCAATTCACCTACTGTAAGACTTTTCCCTTTAGATATGCTATGTTGTCGCGAGTTGTTCACGAATCGGAGACAGTATGCGGTTACCCTAACTAAATGCCTATACTCAGAATATTGATTAAAGAATTCTCTGGTGTTTGAACAACTAATCGTTACTGTAATTGTCTTTTTCCTTTCGTCCGGAATATTATCTATTCCTACTGGTAACTGGGGCCAGTACCGTGCTTCGCTCTTTAACCACGAAGGACCCGACCACCATAATTCTTGACTCTCTAATTTCCTTGGACTAATTCCGCGAGATATCAGGTCCGCAGGATTGTCATGTGAACTGACGTGTGACCATTTTTCTTTCAATGTTAACGTCTGTATTTGCGCGACTCTATTCGCGACGAAAATTTTCCATTTACTTGGAATGCTACGGATCCACGCGAGTGTGATTGTAGAATCGCACCAGTACCTTTCTTCACATATTTGAACTCTAAGTGCTGATTTTACCTTGTGTACTAATTGTGCGAGTAATAACGCACCACATAATTCTAATCGCGGTAATGAAACTGTTTTTAATGGGGCCACTCGTGACTTTGAACATAAGAGTCCGGTCTCCCATTTACCTGAGTCTCCCCTCGATCGCAGGTAGACGCAAGCCCCGTATGCTCGTTCCGATGCGTCAGAGAACCCATGTAATTCTACCTGCACTAAGGAAACAAGTGCTCGTCGAGGAATTTTTAATCTACTTAAATAATCTAACTCTTTTCTATACTCCATCCATTGATGGTGTATCTCTTGGGATACAGACTCATCCCAATCTGTCCGCAGTTGCCACAATTGTTGCATGACTAATTTCGCGCAAGTGATAACTGGGCCGATCAATCCTAACGGATCGAATATCTGCGCTATTTCTGACAATATTAATCTTTTTGTTATTCTATTATTGGTCGACGGTTTTATTGTGAATCTAAGCTCATCCTTCACCGTTGACCAGTGCAAACCGAGAGTTTTTGGGTCTTTGTCCGCGCTTAACTCTACATTCTCAATCTTTGAGGCTTGTTCTATAACTGCAGCGCAATTGGTCGCCCATTTACGCAATTTAAACCCTGCTCTTTCAACTACCTGTGACAATGTTTCCTTTACGTTTTTCAACTCATCTACTGTATCCAGCCCCGTTAGCAAATCATCAACGTAGAAATCGTTGATGATTATTCTACTAACAGCTGGAGATTCCTGTGCGCTTTCTGTTCCGATTTGTTTTAACGTGCGAGTGGCTAAGAACGGAGCGGAGGCTGTACCGTATGTTACCGTATTTAACTCAAAAGTTTCAATTGGGAAGGTGCGATCAGGACGCCACAAGATTCTTTGAAAACATCGCTGGGCTGGTTCTATCAAAATTTGCCTATACATTTTTTCAATATCTGCCGATAATACAAACTGGTGTGTTCTAAATCTAATAAGAATTTCTACTAGCTCGCTCTGGACTGTTGGGCCGACCTTTTGAACGTCGTTTAGCGAGATGCCCGTACTTGATTTTGCCGAACCATCAAATACAACACGAAGTTTCGTTGTTGTACTCTCGATCTTGGTAACGGCGTGATGAGGAAGATAAAATGAATGTCCGCACTGATCTGCGACTGGGACTGAAACTCGGGTCATATGTCCTAGAATTTCATATTCTCTCATGAATTGGATATACTGATCACGTAAATCGGGTTGTCTTAGCAATCTATTTTCTAACGACTTAAATCGTTTTTCTGCCTGCTGTCGCGATGATCCTAGTTTCCCTAATTGCTCGTTAAACGGTATCTGAACTATGTATCTTCCCGTATTGTCTCTACGCGTAGTGGCCTGAAAATGTACTTCGCATTCGTTTACCTGAATATCCTTCTCTAAACCTATGTGCTCAATTGACCAGAACTGCTCTAATTGATTGGAGAGCTCTTGATTGGTAACGAGGTAACAGTTTTGAATGGGTGTCTTCTTCTGAATGGGCCAGCTAATCTGACCTCCTAAGACCCAACCTAATTGTGTCTTTTGCCATAGCAAATTATTCTGTGTTTTGTGCTGGCCAACGCACAACAAGTGCCAAAATAAACCGGAACCTATCAGCATGTCGATCGGTCGACACCTATCAAATTCTGGATCCGCCAGTTTAATATGGGAGGGAACGGGAATCCGTGACCTGTCAATGTTAACATTGGGCATATCCTGAGTAATGCGATCTATTAATAAACATGAAATGCTCGTGCTGAAATTATTGACTCGAGATTCTACCTTTAATGTGATTTTGTCCCGACTGATCTTTTTATTCCCGCCTATTCCTGATATTTGGACTTCTGTTGAATTTGACTTCACGCCTAATTTCTCACACATCTCATATGTAATGAAGTTTGCCTGTGACCCGGAATCAAGCAAAGCTCGACATTCTATTTGCTGACCTGTTTTATTTCTTACGTGAACAATTGCCGTTGAGAGTACGCTTTGATCCCATGCTTTATCATGAAGATTCGCGACGCAAGACATGACGTTGTTTGACTCTATTGAACCCGAATCCTGGGGGGATTTTTTATTCAGCTGTGGAGCAAATTCCCGATGTAATAAGATGTGGTGTTTCTTACCACACGTATCACAATGCTTACGTGTACACGCTTGTACACGGTGACCCGGCTGTAAACAATTGTAACAACTGCCGGACCTCTGTACTATTTTCGTTTTCTCTTCAATGGACAGCCCCTTGAATTTATCGCACCGAAATAAAGGATGTCCGGACCCGCACGCTAGACATTGAGGTACTACACTTGCGGCATTTGTTGTGACGCGAATCGGCTTGCGACTACCTGCTTGACCTGCTGAAAACTCAGCCCTCGTGGCTGCTACCTGACTCTGAGTCGTAATATTGTCTAAGTACGACGATCGTTCTTCTAAAAATGTAGTGAATTTATTAAATGTCACTCTATCGGTCCCTATAATCCCTTTTTCCCACTCTCTAAGGGAAACTATATCTAATTTTCTAGCTAATATTGGCACGATTAGACTGTCCCATAACTCTACTGGTTCGTTTAATGACTTTAACGCCGCCAGGTGATTGCGTGAATCGTCAGCTAAGTCCCTCAATGCAGTTGAAGACTGCCTCTGAATAATCGGCAAATCTAAGAGAGCTCCTACATGATATTTTCTAAGGGCAGCAGAATTTTCATACCGCGCCTTCAAGGCTTCCCATGCTAATCGGTAGTTAGCTTCCGATACTCCCAATGACTGAATCACCCGCGCGGCAGATCCCTTTAAGGCAGAATTTAAGTAGTGAAACTTTTGGACGTCTGAAAGTTCACTCTCATGCACTAAACTAACAAAGGTATCTCTAAATTTTATCCAATCGCTATAACTCCCATCGAATGATGGCAGTTGTATGGTCGGTAACTTTACCGTCGCTATTGAACTTGTCAAAGCGGGAGAAGATGTCTGTCCGGTGACTCGACTATCTAATCTAGTTTGTCCCTCCGCTCTCTCTATAAATGCTTCTACTTCTGCTATTAAATTAAAATACATTTCTTCAAATGCCTCTCTATCAGTTGCGTGAGATGCCGCCGCCTCTGAGCCTTCAACCGCGCGCTCGATTTGACTTTGTATTGTATTGTAACGCTCATACAACCCTACGTTAGCCTCTAATCGTTTCTGTAGCGCTCTCACCGGTGCTGTTGCCGCGGATTCAGAAAAATATCTATTGAAACGAGTTAACGCGGATTTGACCAGACCACGCTCCGCAGTTAATCTTTTAAGTTCTGCTTCCATTGTCAAGCTATTAAATCAGATAGAAAAATAGGAATTTGGCTTACGGAACCGGAGTGGATATACTGATGACACTGCCTGATCGTGATGAGTCGGTGAGTCGGCCGTCGGCTGTCTTCTATGATGGTGACCGTTGCAAACAATCCTCTGCTGTTGGATGCTGCACGATGTCTTCAACTGCTGAACGCTGTACGCTGTCCTCTACTGCTGGACGCTGCACGTTGTCCTCTACTGTTGGACGCTGCACGTTGTCCTCTACTGTTGGACGCTGCACGTTGTCCTCTACTGATGTGTGTTGATCTCCAATCAACACTCTGCTATCTGCTGATCTTCCTCTTTGAAGATTTGCCTTTTCTAGCCAAGTTCTGTCTCTCGATAACACACTAATTGTCACACACTCTTTGATCACTGAAGTTGATCACTGATGAGTCCTCCGGGATGAAAACTGATGCTGAATCAATTGCTGCTCCAATTTGATTCTGCTTCACTGGTTGCTGGTGTGCAAATCCGGCTCGAAGGACCAATGATAGGGTGCGCTCGAGCCCTCGTATTGCACTAGGTGCCGTCTATATTCTACGTCGATCTGGTGAAGGACCACCCAATGTTTACGGATTGGGGCCGTGGAATAACACTCACTTTGTTGTATAAAACTGTTCTTTAATAAGTAAATGAGTGTATGTGTGTACGGAATGTGTGTGTATGTGTGTGTGTGACTTTATGTGTGTTCAATTCTTCGAATGTTTAACTATGTGAACTTTATATGTTCTAACTATGACTGTCTCTCTATCTATTGTAACTCTGATTCTGTCTCTATATTCTTTTACTCTGACCCTATTTGGCATTTTTTGCCCTCTTTAAAACCTCTGGTTCGCCCTTCCATTGCGCCCTTGGCGTGCTATTTTTCTGGAAGGGGAATAGAAGTGTCCTACATGGGGGATGGCGGTAGTGGTGGAAGTTCTGGGTTTTTCCAGAAATTTGGTGACGTGTTCCCCGGAAATCTGGGAACCGTTACCACCCAGGTCCAAATCACCCTTGAACCTTTAAGTACTCGAGATTTATGGCATGGCCTGTGCCGCTGAAGCCCAAAGAAATCTACGAATAAAGACTGCAGTAAACAAATTTGCTAAAAACTAAAAAGGTCACGTACCATCGCAGTGCTGACACACAGATGGTACGGATAATAAACTATGCGTTTCAAAAGTGGCCACTTTCTCTCGCCATGTCGTAAACCTCATCTGGACGAAACTCTAACACTTCTTTTTCCTATAAACAAGACCATTCCTTAATTCAAACATACGGCTCTCACTAACTTCTAATTCTTTCATAATCTTTTCTATTGCAGGATCTTGAGCTTGACAAAGTGCTAAATTAACTTCAAATGGATTATCTTCAATAACCATAACATTAGTTACCCGACTCAAGGCATCTACATGCTTCATACGTTCACCATTTCTATGTTCGACCGAATAATCATAATTTTCAAGTTCGAGAGCCCATCTGGCAATTCTTGGGTTTATTTCCTTTTTATCTAAAGTAAGCTTAAGCGAATTGCAATCAGTAACGATCTTAAATTGAATACCTATCAAATAACTACGGAATCGTTTTAACGCATAAATAATACCTAGTGCCTCCAGTTCAAAACTATGATATTTGCTTTCCGTTTCGGTAGTACGTTTGTAAAAATAGAAGATCGGATGAAATTTTAAATCGCTTTTCTTTTGCATCAACACAACTCCAAATCCAATCGAACTAGCATTGCAGTGGAGCTTGGTTACATCATGTGGACTGTAAATCGCTAATACTGGTGCGGCTACTAATTTAGATTTTAACATTTCAAAAGCATTCAACTCTATGTCACCCCACTTAAATTGACAGTTCTTCCTCAATAAATCATAAAGTGGCTTAGCGACTATTGAAAATTTTTCCATAAATTTACGAAAATATGAACATAGGCCAAGAAAACTCTGAACACTTCGTACATTTTCAGGATTTGGAAAATTAATCACAGCTTCAATTCCATCTTTAGTGAGTTGTATTCCTTCCCGTTTTATAGTGTAACCTAAATAATCAATAGTAGTATATAAAAATTTACATTTGTCAATTCTAAGAACTAAATGATTGTCGACCAACAATTTAAAAACTTTCTGCAGCACACGTAAATGATCTTCTATTGTGACAGATGCTATTACGAAATCATCAATATAAACAGCAATATCACCGCTATTAATTAAATCTTTAAATATAGTACACTCATGTCTTTGAAACCTCTGTGGAGCTGGTTTCAGTCCAAACGGCATCTTCATAAATTCATATTGCCCTATCGGCGTTACAAACGAAGTAAATGGAATTGACTCTTCTGACATACTAATATGGTAAAATCCATCTTTCAAATCCAAAACACTGAAATACGTTTTACCTTGCATTATTTCCAATTGATCCTCAATTATGGGTAACGGAAAATTTTCTCTAGCTATAACTTTGTTTTATGTATCTATGATCTACACACATACGAAGTTCTGCTGTTTTCTTTTTAACTAAAACTATAGGAGACGCGTAAGCAGATTCACTTCCTCGTATTATACCTTTCTCTAACAGATTATCAAGAATTTCCCGCAATTTATTCTTTTCAAAATGAGACAATCTACGCGGCGAAAAATGAAACGGTTTATCATCTGTAAGTGTGAGTTTTAACTCTGCTTTAATCTTTAGTACTTCTGGCCTTTTTGCACATAAATAATGAGATCGGAATAAGCTTTCAAATTCTAATTGTTCTGTAACAGGTATCTCAGAATTTACACTGCCGCTCAAAAGTATGTGGACACTTATATTTTCTTGAAATTTGTGTTACATATTGTATGTTTTTATTGTAAAACAATATTTGTTGCTAAATTCTATTATGAATATGAATGTAATGTATTATAATAGTACTAAATTAACAATATAGTTATTCAATTTTTTTAAATAAATAAATGTCTATGGGACCACCTTGATAGACAATTTTGAAAAATTTTAAAAATTGGAAAAAAATTTATGGGAAGTCCTAGAATCGGTGTAGAAAGCTGTTAATAGTGAAATACTGAAAAAGTTAATAGCCACGATTAGTAATCGCGGTTATAAAAGCACGCGATGGATATGTGAACAAAAAGAAGATATAATTATTTTTTATCATTATCGGTAAGATATTTAATAAATTATTATTAAAATATGTTCTCTAACACTGTACTACATGTTCCACTGTACTACATCTTCCAGAACTGGAATACATACAGGTTAATCAAAATAATCAGAGGTATCATAACTTTTTTTTGAGGCATTTATAAGGATTCAGGAAGTGTCCACATACTTTTGAGCGGCAGTGTATATTTAATCGATCGGTACTTTCATTTTGGGTTTCTGAAACATCGATATGCATAATTTCATCATTTGTTTCCTGTTCATCAGTGTTCGGTGCCTCGGACAAACTAATGGTAAACACTTTCAGAATATCTCTACCTATAACAGCTGGTACACTCATAGTATTGTCGGAAACTACAAAAATAGACAAACCTTCTTTCTCACGACCGCGCAATGCAATGTTCGCAGAGACAACACCTACGATATTTAACGCGCTATTATTAATTCCATGAAATTGAGACTCTGTAATATCTCTACTATCGAGTAAGCTGCTTGGAACATATTTTTCTTTAATGAAAGTAATAGGACTACCAGTGTCTATCAAAGTATCTAACCGGAGACAACACTTTACATCTGGTACGCTCAAATAAAAAATAACAATTTCTTTAAATTCGTCCGCCTGACTAGTCGTTTTCGCAATCAAATTTACCTGCGGCCTTTCGTTTTTTGGACAATCTTTAATAGTATGATTTAACTCACCGCATTTGAAGCATGAACTTCTTTCTCTTTTCGCTTGTTTACAATCATTGGCGAAGTGTCCGCTCTTACCGCAATTGTAACATCTAACAAAGGGTCTAGCCGAATAAGGTATTCAAATGTGCCCTTGAACCAAATGAAAAACCCAACACATCAGTCGGTAGCATATCAAAAAAAAAAACACCAAGTTTCAAGCCCCTATCTCATCCATGGGGGTAGTAAAAGGGAAAAACGAAATTCCGGTTTTTGGCCTATTTTGCCTATTTAATTTCGTACAAAAATTCTGAAACATTGAGGTCCACATAGCGCATATTATAGAATTTTTGCAGATTTTTTAATCGCAAATTGTAGTTGTGAAAAATCAAAAACCGAAAAAAAATCGGAAAAAATGCGATTTTTTATTGAAGATGTCGGAGCACTACTTTTATATTAATGTGGTAGTTAGGTATTGGTACAGCTATTATCCCCTAATTTTTTCAGATTTTTCAGTGAGGTGCGCCGTAGTTAAAAAAATCAAAAACCGATATAATCCTTTAAAAAAGTACTTTCCGCTTCGAATTTACATGCCTTCTTTTCTCAGTATATTTATTAAGTAATCTTAAATAGATTCACATTCATAATCGATACAAATGATATAGTAGTTAAAGAAATAAAATTAATTTATTAATTAATTTTACGTCATAATTCGTTATATTCCCGAACGTAAGACGTTAGTTCAACGTCTAAATAATTTCAATATTCCCATGCGACCGAAACGTTTATGTCATAATTCACAATCATTACTAATAATATTATGTACTGGCGTAGTTAAGAGTGTCGTGTCGAGTTTAGAGGATCCCGTCGTGAATGTTAATCTTTTACTCGCGCCATCCTGTCAGAGGATATTGTACAGTAGAGTCAGTTTTGTTCATCGCGTCCAATTTTTCTTTTTCTTTATTTAAACTGAACCTTTTTATACTTATTAACGAACCTTAGAGAAGCTACATTTTTTTGCCCTTCATATTTGCACGTCACTTTGTACGAAGACACGCTTAATCTGCACCCTAGTATTGTTAATACACACTATGTCGGAAAAATAACGGAACTTTTTAAATAAAAAGAAAAGTATTAGTTATTTTGCCAAAATTAATTTTTTTTTATTCAAGTTACATCCCTTCCGCATCAATACACCGTTGGGCACGTTCACGTAATGTTAACATAGATTTTTTTATGTCGCTTTGCGGAATCGTTTCAATCACCCCTGTCATAGCTGCTTGGACTTGTGTAACAGTGTCATAAAACGTTACTTTCATAGTTAATTTAAGTTTTGGACATCACCCAATTGATACACGCCGATTTTAATGAAATTTTAATATATTATAGAACTCGCAAAAATATTTGACACGTATTTTTTTTATCGGCAAACATCCACTTTGAGGTGGTGAAAAAAGCCCTTAAAGTTGATGTTGAAAAAGCTATTTTCACAAATATCTCGGGAACTATTAGACCTAGACAAACAATTCAAAATGCAAATTTTTCTGTTTTAGAAGGCCAATAATATGGAGTAAGTGGATTTTTGAAAAATTTGTTTGTTTAAAAAATATGTTAAAAATTAACATTATTTTACAAATTTACAAAAGAAAAAATACGGATAAATTGGAATTTTCAATTTCTCAATGGAAAAAATATTACTATCGCCGGAATTATACGTACATTTTAAACCCTCTGTTCGGTGCACGACTGATTTCTATATATAGTATTCTGGAAATCGTAATATATTACATTTTTTATACTATTTTATTCAAAAAAAGAATTTGAAGGTCCATAGGTGCGTCTATAAAACATGGGGCCCGAGACAGGTATTTGTGAATATACCTCTGAGATATTTGTGAAAATAGCTTTTTCAACCCCAACTTTAAGGGCAATTTTCACCACCTCAAAGTGGATGTTTGCCGATAAAAAAAAATAGGTGTGTTATATCCTACTCCTCCCGTTGTCATTAATGTTATTATTATTATTACAATTATTATTATTATTTCTATTATCACAATTGTTATTATCATCATTATTATTATTATTATTATTATTATGAGTACTACTATTATTATTGTAATCGTCTCATTATAATTAAATAGCACAAGTGTAACCTTATAATAAGAATATGTAAGAACAACACAATTCCATTCCCACAGTCCGACTGTCCTTTCCTGCTTACCTATCAGAAATCTCCCTCCCCTTCAGGCCAGAACTCCTAACCCTGATGTTTTCCTTATCAAGATAGAACGAAGAGGCGACACTCTCGTAAAGCACTCCACTAGAGACAGTTCACTAAATATACATTTTTATACATATTGAATCTGCGTAAATCAAGTTAATTTCCTTCGCACTTCCTTTAATTTGGACTAGGACCCAATTTTTCCTTGCGGTTGTTATTCCACTTGCTACATCGGCAGGGATATAACAACGTGTCAAATATTTTTTCGAGTTCTATACTATATTAAAATTTCATTAAAATCGGCGTGTATCAATTGGGTGACGTCCCTTGTTAGTGCATTATCATGCAACAGAAACTAACTTCCCAGCGATCGATATTCGGGCCTCACACGAACAATTCTTTTCCACAAACGTTCCATAACACCCAGATAATATTCGCCATTAATATTTTGTCCCTGTGGAACGAATTCCCGAAGTATAATACCTTTAGAAAGGTTTAGAATTTAGAAAAACCCAAAACCTGGCTTTGGATCGTCTTCCAAAGTTTCACGACCGTCCTGGAATCGCTTATACCGCATGAACAGACGTGAACATACGGGATAAACAATCGTCGCCATAAACATTTTTCATTAATTCAAATGTTTCTGTAAGTTTTACCGAGCTTTATCGAGCAGAATTTAATATTCGCTCTTTGTTCTATCGTGATTTTGTGACATGGTGACGAAAGGTTCTGTCGCTTTAAACGCTGTAAGTTTACAATTCGTTGCTCGATTCCAATAACGATTGGTTTGTTTTGTAGGGGAGGAATACTGTTTTCAAATAGCATATTGTTTTTATAGATGTCGCTAGTAGTATTTCTTAAATTTAAAAAGTTTCGTTACTTTTCCGACATACTGTGTATGTTACATAATTCGCACGCTTGCGCTGTTAGCATGCTACATCTTCATATTCCAGTGAAAAAGTACATATGGGCTACGGTTCCAAAATTTTAATTTAAATATTATTTTTTATGTAACCGTAACACTAATTTTCTTTATGTCTTACATTATTATGATGTATATTGTAGGATTTACAGGAAAAAAACAGTATTTTAGATATAAAAAGGAAAGTATACATTGTATATAATGTGAGAAGGAATAGTTGAATGACGAACAAGTTCGGTTAACACTTTTAATAACGTAGAATTAACAATGTTGTTCGCAAATTTTTAACATTGTTACATAATTGAATCGTCCGTCACAGTAACTATGTCTTAAAAAAGACATATTTCACGTTTCGTATGGACCAAGGCCGAGAAATGAAACACGATCTTGCGCGTATCACGACACCATCGTCGCAATCGATGCAATCGAACAGGAAAATAATCCTGTAATATTGTTATTTTTTTTTCGAATTAAATATTTTGTATATAAGAGACATTTATGTCGCTAAATGTTAACATTTTGGAATGGGGGTAAACATTCACATAAACGTAATAACAGTTTTGCAATTGTGTCGTCTTTATTGTTTCTTAATATCGCTGCTGTCTTATTTATAGTTACATTAACAATTTATGTAATGAAATCTTTTTGTTACAGACACCAAATGCAGTGAAAAAAATCAAGGAGTTGTTGCAAGATAAAACTGAATATGTGAGTGAATGTAACATACTTACAATCCTATAATGTTTAAGTAAAATATTGTGATACAAAATAAGGCTGTTTTTATAAGACTGAGAGGACGGGGGGGGGGGGGGGGGGGGGGTTAATAAAAAACTAAAACTTTATGTTCAGGTATTTATTATATTTCCAAGTCGTTAATTAAAAATATTTCATGTATTTCTGTATCTAACAATTTTTTGTAAAAGATAGAAGTATATCATGAATTGCGAATTTTCTTATTTATGCGTATATAGAAATAGTAAGTGTAAGGTCACAGAGGTTACACCTGCCATCTCTCTAAAGCTGGCAGGACCAAACCAGCAGAATCATTTCGGATATAGTAGAGTATTTAGTACTTATTTTGTACTAATTTGTACCACAAAAAGTAATTTTGTACCTCGTGCCGTTTTAAAAAAAGTCGTGGCGTTGCCAGCTTCATATTGAGCTAGCAGGATCAAACGTCAAAATTGAAAAGCAAAGCGGATATATTCAGTACTGAATTTGTACTAATTTATACTTATTAATCAGTAAATTAATTAATGTCATCTTAGCTGAGGCTTAACAGGTAATTCAATATGGCAAACGATTATTTTGCCGTTGCTGGATTACAAATTTTTTAATTCAACATGAAACATTTAGCATTATTAATATTATTATTGATAAGTTTTTGCGGTTTTTTGTTTTCTTTTTTGTTTTTTTTTTTGTATTTTATTTGTTTGTTTTCCTTTCGTACTATATTTTAATCATAAGTTGACTTAAAATCAAAATTAATATGAAAATAGTTTATCATGAATTTTCAAACTGGTAATTATAAAACATTTAAATTATAAAATATTTTCTCCAACGATCTCTTCTTTTGTACTACCATCATTATCACTATCCTGTACATAAGTATCGATCAAAAGTAATTGCGTCACTTCTGTTGACAACGGTAATCGTTTTCTTTTATTCATTCGAGATGTTATACTCGTGTTACATACTATTGGATCGGAGGTGTCCATTACCCGATAAAACAAATCTTCTAAATTTGTTTCTCTGCTGAAATGTCTACTGTGACTAACAAGGGACATCACCGAATTGTTACACGCCGATTTTGATGAAATTTTTATGTTATAAGACTTACAAAAATACTTAACACAGGTATCCGTTTGACCCGCGTTATGAGCGCGTACTGATGCTAGCAGTCGATGTACGTAAGATTTAAAAGCGTTGATTGTTCTTGTACCAAGTGTAATGTCTTCATGATTAATTTAGATTACGTGCAATTAAAGAAGTGGTACCTGTTCATTGAGAACTGTTCCACGTTTGTAAAAAATATAGTAACTCTGAAAAGAGATAGTTTTACTAAATCGTTGAAGAGAGCTAGCTTGTTTTGCTGTAACTCTGAAAATATCTTATGTTTATTGTCAGGATAAGGTCAAAACCCTAAATATTGCACTTCGTGCCGTCTAATTTACTGTCGAAGGGCCACCCAATTTTTGTACGGATTGGGGCCGTTAGGAATTAACACTGGTTAATAATAAACAGTTTATTCGTGTAGTTGAATTTGTAGGTGTGTATGTGTGTGAACGTCTATTTCTAATTTTAACTAGTTAGTTGTGAGTCTGAACACTCAACAACGGTTTCTATACTAAGATGCTCTAGTCTGTACTATTCTGTTCTAGTCTATGTTTTACTCTGCCTGTTTTTGGCATTTTTCGCTATCTTTAACACCTCTGTTCTCCCTTCCATTGCGCCCTTGGCGTGGTACTTTTCTGGAAGGGGAACAGAAATTCCTACGGGGGAGGACGGCGTTTCTTGGGAAAATTTTGGGTTTTCCCAAGAACTCGTGACGTGGCTCCAGGTCTGCTGGAACCGTTACGTTTCAGGTCCAAGATGCCTTTTGACCTTCGCGTCCTCGTGGTTTATGACATGGCCTGTGCCGCTGAAGCCGAAAAAATCTATAAATGACTGTATGAACATCAATGCTTTTGCTAAAACTAAAATGTCACGTACCATCGTAGTGCTGGCACACAGATGGTACGGATAATAAACTATGGAATTCAAAAGCGGCCAATTTCTTCCGTCATGTCATAAACCTCGTCTGTATGAAACTCTAACATTTATATAATTTCGAGAATGTTGATTCTATCTTAAAATTGAAACCGAGGTAGAATGGTCACGGCTCTAATGTTATTATGGGAGTATCGGCATCAGGCAAATTAACCAAAGATCTTTGCAGACAATGGTCGGAATGGTTTTTTCAAATTCATCAGAAAATAGTATCTTACTATTGGACTCATGGACAGTATACGATCAAAATTTGATAAAAAATATCACCCCACAAAATAAAACTCTAACAGTTTTAAGTATTCCAAAAAACACTACTAGATTGATACAGGCTTTGAATGTATATGGTTTTAGAATGTGGAAAAATTTTGCGCGTAATATATCAGACCTTGTACTTACGTTAGATTTACAAATTAATTTACACGCACAGGCCACAATAATCAAGATACATTCTTTAATCGATAATAAATTGTCCGCACCTAGGTATAAAGAACTGTTTAAGTGTGGTTATATTAGTAGTAGACCGGAACATTTTGACAATCCCGTTGACCTTAGTTTCAATCAAATTGAAACCATGTATTGCTCAAATTCTCCACCGGTAGTTGCCGTAAAATGTTCGTGGTGTAAAAGTCATTTGTGCTTCGCATATTTTTTGGAAAATTTGCATTACTGTAACAACTGCATCGAATAACTGTTACAAAATATGCGCTAACAAATACTGATATCCGTTTCAATTTTAAAATACAAATCATCTAAATAGACGAGTACGTTACGTGATTCTAAGCTTGCCTTCATCCGATCCATGAGGCGCTGAAAAGTTGTAGGAGCGTTCTTAAGCCCAAAAGGCATTCGCTTGAAATGGAAAATTCCAAAAGGTGTTGTAAAAGCAGTTTTGTCTCGGTCCTCTTCCCTTACGCCAAACTGCCAATAGCCAGACTGTAGATCTAATGATGTCATGCAATTAGGCTTCTTTGCCGAATGAGGCAAATCATCAGTTCGAGGTATTGGGTAGGAATCCGTGACAGTGATTGCATTGAGTTTGCGGTAGTCAATACAAACTCGTACGCCGCCATCCTTTTTTGGTACAAGGAAAACGGGAGATGATTCGCACTTTTCTATAATGTCACCCTTCAGCATCTTTTGAACTTCTTTCCGGAGTTGATCACGTTTCACAGGTGGAATGCGGTATGGAAGTACTGCGATTGATACATGCTCTCCATTTTTTATGCGGTGGACTGTTTCTGCCATGGGTGATCCCGTCGTACTAAATAAGTCCGAATTTTGACTTAAAAGCTCTTGTAGTTTTACTTTTTCTTCGATGGTGCTATTCATCGCTTCGACTTTTCTAACTTCCTCTATTTCGACTGCATTTGTGTCTAGTAAATCCATTTTTTCGAAGGATCGTAGACATTTGTCGAAAAGTTCGACAAACCCGGACTATTCTAATCAAGTTTTTTCGGTACAAATTTCTATCGGTTCATCTGGGGTATTTTCAAGATACGTCTTCAAAGTGGTGGGTTCTTCTCTTATTGAGCTCAATAATGGTGGTGGTGGTTTGCCTAGCTTTTCTATCTCCTCCCAGTCCATTGCAGTGACCGATATTTCATTTATCTTCTCTCCCTTGTCCGAAGTTGTATCACCAATTTTCGGCTCTTCTATAAATTCGAAATGAGTTTCCGAGGTATCCACAAAGTTCCAGCTTCGTTGAGGAATATTCAAGACAATTCCGGCGTTGTCAATGAAGTCTACCCCCAACAGGGTCCGATTGTCTTTAATTCCGTTTCCAAAACATTCAGGATACGTGGATGATCGTCGGCCAACGCAATCTGCATCTTCTTATGTTCGAATCTTATACCTTTCTTCTTGAACAAGTAATTGTACGGTGGGGCGAGGTGTCATCATCATCGTTATATTGACGGAACAAAAAGCAGCTCGATTTGGACATTTGTTAATATTCTTCGAACAATCTGGACATTTGCTTCGTATAAAACCAGCTTTTCAGGTGGAGATCGTAGGTTATTTGCTTTTGGTACAGGAATAGCCTGATATCGACGCTGGCTGCACTGTATGCGCGTATGCCCAAACCGTGGACAAGTTTTGCAGCGGCGACGATCTTTTGGATAAAAAGCCACAAATTTATGGTCTGCTGCACAGCAATTCTTTGTTTCTCTCTCCTAGCCTTCGATTTCTCGAGCCCGCTTCATCAAATCCTGAAAACTGGAGGCTGACTCTTTTGGGATTTTTGTATGTAACGACAAGCGTTAGGTGCCCATAAATTATATCCAATTAGACCTTTTTGGTGTGTGGTTCAGTCAGTCCTGCAAGCAACGCGCCTTTTCTATTGACGAATTCATCAGTCGGAGTGTCATCCTTTTGGGTTGTTTAGAACAACTCCGTGTAGACCTGGTACGCTGGCCGTCGCACAGCGGCGAAAAACGTGGACAAAAGTCAAAAAATGAAATTCGTAATTCTTGAAATCCGTTTAGTGGAACTAGTTTATAAGAAATCTGTGCTGATATGAACACTGATATAAACTAAAAAAAGAGATATAAATTATAGACATATTTAATGTTTACGTAAGGTAAAAGTTGTGATTTTCACCTCGATTCATCTACCAAATAGGCTTTAATGAAAGCTAGGAGTTTCGAAAACAAGGATCTGTAACGATATCTTGCGGTAATTTGCGGTTTTCGGAGTTATTCACATTTTTGATGATACGCGCGCCTTATCATACGCGACAACAGCAGTTTCGGACGTTTTACAAATATGTCGTTGCTGTTGATGATTTATATACATTGTGTTACATACTCTAGGCATTATCTTACAATTTTTTGTTATAGCGGGATTCACATTAGTAATTGACAAGATTCTATGTTAAGCGACAATGTCACTTAATCGTCGCACATTTGCGTGGCACAGTGGCGAAAAATGGCGAAAACGTGGACAAAATTAATATCTTTGCTTCTCTGATAAATTATTCAAATGTGTTTTGATAAGATGATTGTATTAACGTTACAAATTAATTTTTTGCGTTGAAAATCGAATTTTGATTTGTTAGTTAACTAATACTGTACGTATGAATTTTTATCTCGGAAACTATTTATCGAAATTAATTAAATCTTTTTGCATTGTAATCTTGAATGTTCGAACTATCTTAATAACATTTTCTTTTATTGACAAATTAATTTTTTAACATCAGAAATTGTAAATAAATTTTTATTTTTTAAATTTTTGTATGAAGTTTAAATATCTAATATGTAATATATACATGAATATGTAGCTTGAAATCTTACCTACAAAACAAGACCTTTTGCAAAACTGAGTGTATAAAATTAATATCACAATAAGCTATACAAGAAGTACTATACCCCCGTCTTTGGCGAGCAGTATAAATAGATGTCACATGCGTTTTAGGAGATTTACATCTGGGAAGGGGTTGTAATAGCCGCTCTTGGCCAATGATACCTTTTTTCGAGAAAAAACAAGTTCAAAGATATAAAATTGATTGTTCATTGATTGTTGATTATTTATAAGAAAGGTGTCATTGCTCGATGGAAACCGCGAGATGGTGGTGTTGTTCTATCAGGAAAGGATAGGAGAGGTTAGTATGAATCAAGCGGAATAGTATAATAATTAAAGAAAAAAAAAAAAATAAAATAGAAAAAAATAGTATAATAATTAATCAACATCTTCTTCGGATGCTTCGGAATCACCTACACCAGGAATAGCAAGGAATTTAGTGATAGCTTTTGGATATATTTTACGACAGGTAATTTACTATTGAAAAACTCGACGACTAGATTTAACGAAACTGGAAAACTACCTCATAAAGAGCTTAAACCATACAGTTTCAGAAATATCGGAAATAGTAGAAGGTACATAAACACAGTATAAACGTGCCTTTGTCTCTTAGCATAGAATCTTGTTATTTACTAATCTAAATCCCGCTATGACAAAAAATTGTAAGATAATGCCTAAAATATGTAACGCAATGTGTATAGATCATCAATAGCGACGACATATTTGAAAAACGTCCGGAACTGCTGTTGTCGCGTATGATAAGGCGCGCGTATCATCAAAAATGTGAATAACTCCGAAAACCGCAAATTACCGCAAGATATCGTTACAGATCCTTGTTTTCGAAACTCCTAGCTTTCATTAAAGCCTATTTGGTAGATGAATCGAGGTGAAAATCACAACTTTTACCTTACGTAAACATTAAATATGTCTATAATTTATATCTCCTTCTTTACTTTATATCAGTGTTTATAACAGCACAGATTTCTTATAAAGTAGTTCCACTAAACGGGTTTTAAGAATTGCGATTTTCATTTTTTGAATTTTGTCCACGTTTTCGCCGTTTTTCGTCACTGTGCGTCGTGGGGTGAATGAAGATCGTAGTAGTTCGATCGCCTCTTGCCACGATGAGATGCAATTTTGTACGCCTTTCTACCGGACAGATGCCTGCTCTTTCAGTAGAAGGGGTAATCCTCTTAAAGCCTCATTATCGCTTTATATGCTGGCAAAAAAATATTAATTTGTTTATTTCTCGAATTTTAAATTTTGTCGTAATATTTAATAACAATTTGATAACATTTTACTCACTTTACTCTATTCAAATTCTTTATAACACTGTATGGCTGATATAATCTTGTCAACTAGTTATACTCATTAGCAAACAATGACTGTCAGTTGCTGGACTTCTTTAATAGTTCTTTATTTACTTCTAAAACATCTGTTACTAGTGTTTTGTAACAAATAACATTAATTTTTTGTAGCTATTATTTATCTGTATAACTGAATGAAAGTAATGATATCTAGCGTTGATGTAGTTCTTAATTATAAATACGTTTTTATTATACAAGTTTTTATTTATAAATATTATAATATTGTAGCACGTATTATCGCTTATCCGTGGCTCGCTCGCGGTACTTCGGTCGCGTCACGGGCAAAAGGTCCGGCCAGAATACTAGGTGACGTTTCTTTGGGTTAGGAGGGAGTTGGGAGGACGGAGAGCCTGGTCCGCGAAGGTCCGGCTGCTCCAGGGTGTAAACTGTTGGGACTCTAGTTTTTGGAGTGCCTGGTCCGCGAAGGTCCGGCTGCTCGGAACTGAGAGTGTTTTGGTTTCTGGAGAAACTGAAGGATGAAGAGCCTGGTCCGCTAGGGTCCGGCTGCTCCGAGGTTCACTGTTTGCTTTCCAGGATACAACTGTTTTCGCTACGATTTTCCCGGTATTTATATGTTTTAGGACTACTAGGCCCGTCCAATCACGGGTCCGCGTTACTATGCTTAAGGGTTTTTTATGGCACTGCCTGCCCGAGGTACGCTGGT